>CM021102.1:20401209-20432865 GCA_007115665.2 Sequoiadendron giganteum | reverse complement strand
GGGACTATGGGATCTGACTGTACATCATCTTTCCCCACTACATCTTGTTGAACGTTGGATGCATCTTCATCTAAACTTTTCTTCTCAGGGATCCTCTCAGTTGTATCTTTTTTTCCTTTTTCATGCTCCCCTTTTTCATGTACTGGTGATGGAATCTTAGCTAGTATTTCCTCCTTCTAAGGAGGTCTATCCTCATGAACCTCTGTAGGTGAATCCCCATAAGCCACCAAAGGAGACTGCATAAATTTCCCCATCTTTGCCTCAGCATTGTAGAGTTCTCCCTCTTGGAATTATTCCCCTTCCTGATCTTGGGGATCTTCAACATCCTTTGGTTCATTTGGAACATTTCTAGTCTCATGAGGAGGGAAATCTTCATGTTCAGTGACAGGAGTATTCATGGGAACAATTGCCTTAGGTGCACCATCCTTGGGAGATGGAGTCCTTGACCTCCTGGTATATACCTGTGTCTTCTCTCCTAAGCTCTCTACCTCTACCACTAGGGTTTCAACTTCTTTATCTGCCTTAGAGGATTCCTTCTCCTTCTGTGAAACCCTCACAATTCTCCTTTTCTTAGGCAAAGGGACACTGGCATCCACTTCCTCTTTTTCTTCTTCATCCTCTTCAGCCTTCTTCTTCTTTGAGACATGTTTCCTTTTCTTGGCTATAGGATTTCTTTGTTTTCCTGCCTCCTCTACCTAAGCATCCTTAATTTTAATCTTGAAAGGAGAGACCACCTTGGTTTTACCTTTGGGGTACTATTCAGGTGATTCTTCAAAAGCAGAGTGAGACTCCAAGTCTCCCATTAGATCATAGTTGCACTACACACCCTCACTCTCCAACTCCAATATCTTATGCTTGAGCCATAGCTTGGTGTACTTGATTACTGGAGTCATGATTTGTTCTAACTCTGTCTTCTCCTCCTCTAGCCAATCCACCTCTCCAACTGGCTTATCCTTCACAGCTTCAAAGTTATGGCCTTGAACCAAATTTCCATCCTCCTCAACTTGATCTGGAATGGCCTTTATGTTGTATAGCTAGACCAAGTTCACTAGTAGCCTGGAGAACTTCTTCTTTCTTACTTTGAACTAATCACTGATGTTAGCCCAATAGTCCTCTATGTCATCCTTGTGACTGTACTCTTTGCTAGTCTTCTTTTTTGCTTCACCAATTATGTCAAATATAGATCTCTTGGAATGGAAGGAGAGACCAAGAGCACTCATCTCTTCTTTAGAAGCATGGGCTGAGTTGATAGAAGGGCAAGCCTCACCACTGCCTATCCTCAAAGGAAAGTCACTACCCAAATCCGGTCTTGTGCTTCTCCCTCTTCAAAATCACATCAAAGTCACATATCTTCCTTGTGATCTCCAAGAGTACAACATGATCTGTGGGCTACCTAGGGAGTCTGTATGGAGCCCTCTGACAACCATCAATTCTGATGTATGAAAAGGTGGAAAACCGGATAAACCAGGCTCCAAACCTCTTGATTAATTCCTTGGCCTTGTCTAAAATTTGAACATGCTCTGCACCCTACAGAAGCCTAGTGATGTACATGGTGAACACATCATTCACCCTTCTATAACTTGTGCCACCCAAGTGTAATTGTGGGTACACTTCATAAATTACATCCTACCCAAATACACCCCTAGTGCTTAGCCCATTGTATAGGTGATACCTTGCAAGTGCATACACCGAATAGGAGGTCATTGTGAAGGTCTTTGTCTGTGAAACATTACACATTTGCTCATGTATCATAGCACCTTTAATGTCTGCCCAATGGTAATCTATACCCTGTTCCATCCTTGAAATTACATGGAACATCCAATTCTCAAACATTCTTGCACTTTTCAATCCTACCACTTTGTTGAGGAGTGTGATAACATCATAGTATTCCTTCTTGAATTTATCTCTGAACAGTTGCTTGGGTAACTTGGAGAAGTGGGACTTGGGTTTCTCCAACCAAGAATTGACAACCTGTTGGGATTTGATGGCATTCTCATCATAATACTTCTTTTCTACATCCATATCAAAGGCCACAACATGAGACCTATCAGGCATGTCAAAGGTCTGAGCAATGGACATAAGATTGAGATTTTCCACAATTCTTCCTTGAGGACCAACTATCCTCTGTGTGCCCCTATCATAGTGCTTAGCACATTCGTGCCAACCCAGACTCCAATGTTCTTTTGGCCAACAAGGAGAGATTTTGTGCTACCATTCTTGCCTTAAATTCTTCGTAATCCCATAGCCCAACGTTTGTATCAGTGATCCCTGACCAAATGAAGGTCAGCTTTCTCTCAGGTACTCTTCTCTTTAAATCCATCTTAACTCTTTCTACCTCAGAGATAGTCAAGCCCTCAAGATTTGGATTCATTTCCTTACCCTTGCTCTACCTAGCAATAGCTTGACTTGATTCCGCCTGCATACAACAAAGACACCAAAATAAGATCCATCATCGCATAAATTTCAATTAGATCCATCACAAATGGTATACTCATTTTAAAAGAAAATCCCATAATGAGAAAAATCCCCCAAAAACCCCATAAGAATCACTTATTTAAAAGCTCAGGTTTTTTAGCCCTCTCATGGAATCTGGGCTGGAGAGGAATTTTGGGAAATTCCGAACCAAGTGGAATCCAGTGAATTCAAGCACAAAGAGAATCCAATCCATCATTTGATCAATCAAATTAACCAAGAAATCACATGATACATTTTAGAACAAGTTAAATCAATCATGAGATGCATAATTATTAACCAAAGTTTCATTCATTCTTTCAATTCTCCATTTTCAATAAAATCTTGGGAAAATCCATTAGGGATGGAAATCCATGAAAATAACAACAATTTACAAATTCTAGGAAAATGAAGGGACCAAGAAATTCTGGAAAAATCCCGAAGGCACGGAATTTCGCAAAGTCAATGTGATTTTCACACTTTGAGCCCATTTTCGGGAAATCGACATGGCGATGGATAATTCGGGGAAATCTCGAGATAAAGGAAATCCACGAGGGACTCAAAAACTTGAAATCTTTGATTTCATTAGGATTTCACCCAGGTTTCACTCAAACGATCAGGAAGTAGGGGATTTCTCCCAGGATTCAAATCAATCAACAATAGGATTCACTCAACAAGAGTGAGGATCTCAACAAAGGAAACCCTAAGAAAACACCATGATAACACAACCAGGATCTCGATTCATTGTATTGATTCACTTTTTCTCCCCACAACTCAGCTAATGATAGGGTGATTATCAAATTAGATGATAGCAATAAATCACACTTCACCCAGACATGGTTTCATCACAAGTCAGGGAGTTTCACATTAAACTAGAGCTCCGAGAAGCTTGAAAATAGACGAGGCAAAGAAATGGAAAACCCTCTCGTAATACAATCATGGAGAATGAGAGGAGGTGTGAGCCAAAAGGAATGGCATCAAGCCAACAATTAGCAACCCTAGCACTACTACTAGACCATACCACACTGACATCCCAACTAAAAGCATATACCCACAAACCTTAAAGCAGATTCAATTCGTTCATCAAAAGGTAGGATAGTATGTGCATACCATGAGGACAAAGAAATCAAAGTAGCAACAATTGACAAGAGAACCAAAAAATCAGGGCAGGAAGTAAGCGATCACCAAAAAGCTCAATTTCAACCCTCGACCACAAGCTCACACACACAACTCAGAAGAAGCAATCCAAAATCAAACTCCTCAAATCTTGTAATAAGGAAAATGACATAGACCTCCTCATAAAATGCAAATAAACTCCATAAAGGTAAACTACAAGACCATACGAGACACTTAAATGCATCGACAAGGTAGCAAACCTGGGAATCCGAAGGCACAACAGAATCTCGAGAAAATATGGTCCAGGTGTAATTCCGTTAAGTCCTAAAATTTTTGAAAAATAATACAAAGCAGCCTCTGTCAAGTTTCCACGGTGTCCGGGGAATTCCGCCCCAGGGGAATTTTCTCGAAAATAGAGAAAAACCCAAGATGGATCCTAGAATGCAAAATTTTCAAAGTGCCTCCCCCAAGGGGCTTTTTCATGAATGGGATAACCAACTAGAACATGCCAGGACAACCAAATCCAAAAAACCAAAGGGGCCAAAAGACCAAGAAAGAAAGAAGAAAAGAGCAAGAAAGAGGGTCCCTACTTTCAGTGGGGCGTGTGTGCAAAAAGTGCACAACAAACACCATATAGGCTAACCTTAGGGTTTTAGAGAAAAAATCCTGAAAGAATATTAATTTAAATTTAAATTTTAAGCCACATGGGACTAGGTCACCCAAGGTGGTGACCTAGTCCACCTGGGCAAATTTGAGTGGTTATCAGTAATTAATATGTGATTATTTATGTTTGTCGGGATTATCTTTTGAAAACACACTAAGATAGGGCTTATACATGTATTAAGGGGTCATTTAAGCATAATAAAGTGTTTATTAAGTGATGAAAATCCTAGGAAAGTGTGAAAAAAATTTACAACACTTTGGCACAAGGCTTGGGAAGGGATAAAAAGAGACTAAAAAGGGTCCAAAATCCATAGGTAAGGGCCCAAATGAGTGAAAAGTGTCAAAGGCTACACTTTTTGGTGACATAATTTGAGTTCAAAATGTTATCATCACCAATGAAATCAAAATTTCTCACCCAATTCTCCATGAATTGCAAAATAAAATTGTAAGGCAAGATCTTGTACTTCACATGCTTCTTGCAAATGGATGACTGAGAGTAGCATATTACTAGATCAAAATATATGACAAAGTTAGAGTATTTGCAGCCAATGACATGTTGGATCATCCACTCTAAAGCTTAACCTAGAAGCATATATTTAGAAACTCCCTTTTGTTTATTTAGAAGTAGTGAATTGGTAAATAGAGATTTATGATGTCTATCAAGGAAAATCAGAACTTGCATACAACTCTTAATCAACAAACAATTTGTTGCACATTTAAATTCTCCTATATTACCATACTCTTTTTCACATTGATGTGAGAAATCAAAAATGTAAAAAATTAAACATGAGTAGATTACCTCCATATAACTATCAAATTCCACAAGTATTGCATTACAATGCATGCCAAGAATATGGATCCTTTCTAAGTATGAAAGTTCTATCACCCAAAAATATTTCAACCTCAAAAATATTGCATCTCCTAGATTCTTAATATAGAAGTCTTTACCCTTGTTCAAAGTTATAATCAACCCTTTATCTATCCATTTACATAGAATGGATATTTTTTTTGTGACTATGGTATCAATCCCATCAATTATTTCAGCCTTCAAATGAAATTGAATGTTACCCCTTTGTGATTCATTGGAAAAATAACTAGGATCCCATACCATCATGCATGAATAAGTCAAAAAATTCAAAAACTTATTTGTATCATATATGGATAGACTATCACCTAGATCCCATATACAAATATAATCTTGACTTGGGATTAATAGACTCATATTCTCTATACTACAAATCACATCCTTATTCATATCTTCCTCTTTAGAACACTTTCCAAAATGATAGAAATCTTGTAGAGACATAGTAGGATAAATAAAATCATACCTTGGGCTTCATCCATATTCCCCATTAGAGGTATGGTTAAAACAACCTCAATAACTTCATTCTTGTCACCCCAATCTTCCAACTTAGGTTTGTCCAAAGAAATCATTCTATCTTCATTTTTGGAATCATCAAGCTCTTCTACTAAAAATTTCAAAAGGACAATTTGTTCATCTCCATGTTCCATATGTTCTTGCAAATTGTTTTTCCCATCTTGATCTTCAACAATGTTAGACTGAAATAATTATTATCATAATTTGAATTGATATTTTCAACGAGGAGATTTTTACCTCCAATCTGATGGATGCAATCTTTCTATTCTTCCTCCTTGATTAGATCAAAGATGTCCTAAATCTCAGATTTCATTTTTTATTTTGGTTCAACTCTTTGCTCCTTGATCTCTTTCTTGATGACTTCTAAATTTAATTTTTCCTCTTGCTATGTTTCTTCCTCCTCTCTAGACCATATGAAGAACTCATAAAATGATTCTTTAGTACTAAAATCTACAAAAAAACTCTGAAACTCCTCAAAGAATTTGGAGATCGTCTTATCTCAGGGCATAGGTCTTCCTTTGACTTCTAAATGCTCAAAAAATGTAAGACTTATTTTCATCATCTATTAGAAAAATGTACTCTTTATACCATTTGGAAACCTTTTTGCATTATTGGATTGTATCAGTCTCCCTTAAAAATTGATTCGAAGAAACCCATGATTCACATCAATCATTCAATAACTTAATTTACCCAACAAGCTGGCAAGGTCATAGCTTTGATACCATTGTAATGTCTCATGTTGGAAATTACATCATATTTTTAAATAAATATCCCTTGCTATAAATTATATAAGATTTTCAATAAACATTATCTCACTTAGATTTGCAATTTACATCAAATAGTGAAATTAGGTATGAATTAAACTTCACCAAATAATGCAAATATGAATCAAGAAAATGTACAACTATCATATGATGTATTACTGAAAATATCATGGAAATAACATCATATTTCTGTTGCAAATAGTAGATAACAACAATTCTACAGCTGCACCAAATTACAATGGAAAATTATGAAACTGGAACCCAATACAAGCACCAAAGTGATACCAAAATCTCACCATGCTCCAAAGTAAAATATATTGATCTGAGCAAAAATATGTACGATGGATAACATTAAATATGATTATATTTTCTACAACCAACAGCCTGTTGAAATGCACAAGACAACTGAGAGGGGGTGAATTAGTTGTATCAAATTCTTTACTTATTAACTTAATCAATTCAACTTTATCTTCAATTTGTTATTAAGTGTGAACATGAAAATATAGACAATAGAAACACAATACCAGAGACACCAGATTTATGTGGAAAACCCTAATGAGGGAAAACCACGGTGAGTATTAACTCATAGTATAGTAGTAATACAATATCGGATACAAAAGGCTCACTACCCAAATACAAAGGCTCACTACCTAGATCAAGGGCTCATTGCCTTAGGAATCAGTGTCCAGAAAGAGAGTCTCATTGCCTACAGAAAAATACAAAGAAATAGATAAGGATCCACCACTAGGAACTAGAAGATTATGAATACAATGAAGTATTATTGCCACAATTCACTCTTTCACACTCTACTTTTCACACTTGTTTGCACACTCTTCTCTTGCTCTGATTGAATGATGGATGGATATGAAATTCACTACAACTTAACTTGTATTTATACCATCTTCAACCTCAAGAACATTCTCCAAGGTCGTCTATACAATTTCATTTACAAATTCAAACTAGGTTGGCTACTCAACATTCCCATGGTGGATAAGAATGTGAGGGGACCAAATACATATTTAATTTAGGACCCAAATAACATCTCGAAGATCACACATTCTTCCCCAAGTCGATCCAAAATCCAAACGTAATGTGTAGACACCAAGTCGGTCAAACCTAATGAAACACCAATGATCTTTGAAGTGCGCACATCTCCAGCAAGATAAACACATGTAGATTGCTCAACACACTTCACTAGTCATTTTACCATCTCTGAGAACAACTCAAATACATCTGCAATAATTTTAACAAACTTCATTCATAAAGAAAACTTCACCAATTCAACTAGGACAATTAGCGAAAACACAGAGACTCTAGAGCAAGTCTTCCAGAGTGCTAAACCACAAGAAATTCTATCAGAACACAGAAATAATCAGAAATAGTCATCTCTTAGATCCACAAGATCTGAAACAAAATATCAAAAGACTATGGAGCCAAAACATTTCTCCCAATCCACAAACAAATAGTTCTGGAAAACCATTTCACACACCAGAAAACATATCTTCTTCTCTTCATCAAACCAAAAGCTGGAACTCTGAATATACAATCTATTTAAGCTGATGAACATACCTACAGATCCACATAGAAATAGGATTAGCATAGAAAAAGTGTGGACCACAATACCGGAGCATGCTCATAACACACTTCAACACAAATTTCATTCTCAAATTTTCTCCAAAGCACTTGGAAAAAACCAACTTACTCAACCTGTACAATTTTGACACCAATGAAAACATTAATGACAACACCACAAAACACATCCATACTTGCAAAAATATCCTCCTCTTTCATTTATGGCAACACATGATGTGAAGAACCATCAAAGATAGTATACATGATTCTTAGAAGCGACAACTTTCCAAGCATAGAATTTTCACATGATTCTCTCTCCCACATCCTACATGATTTTGAGAAGTGACAAACTGACAAGCATAAAATTTTCAAATAATTCTCTCTCCCCCTTTCACATCAATGGCAAAGGAAATTCTTTCCAAACAAATATTTGTTCACTCCCCCTAAGGAGTACACCCACAATACATACTACAACAATGCACTTCTCTACTCCCCCTGAAGAGTACACCTCAATCATCAGTCTAGAACAAAAGAGTTTGTGAATCCACTGGAGTGATGCACCTCCATGTGCACTTGGTTCAAATCAGGAGGGTTAGAAACCCCTAACTTCCCTTAGAGATACTCAAAATTATCCTTTGGAAGGGTTGTAGTGAATATGTCTACAACTTGTTCTTTGGTAGGTACATTTTCAAGTCTAACTTCATTCCTCAATACTTTCTCCCTCAAGAAATGATTCTTGATAGATATATGCTTTCGTCTAGAATGCATCACTAGACTCTTTGAAATGTTTATAGCACTTGTATTATCACAATCTATAGAAGTAGGTTCATCACTCACCACACAGCTCTATGTCCATCAAAGTTTGCTTCATCCAAATTACCTATGTACAATAATATGTTCTAATATATTCAGCTTCTGCAGTGGATAAAGAAATTGAATCTTGTTTCTTGCTCATCCATGATGTAGATACTAAAAATTGGTCTAGGCTTGCGAGTACACATTCGACATAATTTTCTATAGTCCGTGGTCTTGATTAAATAATGTTAATTATTTAATTAACCTTTCTAACACATATTTCCTCTATTAATTAAATACCCCTTTTTAATTAATTCATTAATTCATTATTAATATTTATTCAACTTGATTAATTAAATAAATCATATTTATTTAGTTATGTTGCGAACTAATTAATTCTTACCCCTTTATCTATCAATTAAATAATTTATTATTTAATTACCCCTTTATCATACTATTTCAACTATAATTAAATATCTTTATTTAATTATTCATTTAACCCCCTTTATCTATAATTAAATATTTATTATTTAATTATTCATTTAATCCTTTTCAAAAGTCAATTAAATAAATTATCCTTATTTATTTAATTAAAGTCTCTTATTTTCGAATGTTGAATTAAATTAATATTTAATTCATATTTTAATTAATTATGTCACATTCCTCTATCATTCAGTTATCTAAGTCATTCACTTACCTTCTGACTTGAGATCTATTTTTAGTTCTCCAGTTATCTCTGAATTCAACACCTGTTTCTCTCTGCAAGAGGACTCTCTGTCACAACTAGTCGATTAACTAGTTCTAAATCATATGCATGTATGCGTTTATTAATTAAATATCTTTATTTAATTAATTAATTATGCATTCGAATTCTTCATCTTCAAGTTCTAACTTTGTCTTTGACATACAAAGTCTATTTCTTCTATTTTTGAAGATTAAGATCTTGAACTTATGTTCTAACTCACGTTCTAACTTAGTCTCTATTTGCAGTCTTTCCTGACTCATGTTCTAACTCATGTTCTATCTAACATAGAACTCACATCGCATGGCATTCATCAATCTCGTCTGTCGATCTCTCTTTCAATCTGAGCCGATCGTTTGAAAACCCAAAATCTATAAAATGGCCTATCATTATCATTATTCCTCCTCCTGAAATCATACACTTTTGAGAAGAGAAACTATTCTTCGATATTTTGCTTAGACACTCGACAAAGCTATACTTGCACTCAAACATAGAAATCTGAGGGCAAGAATACTAAAAAGGAAAAATGGAGAAGAGCAATAGAGATAATTCGAAGGGGTGAATGCATATTCGGTGAGATCATTTTGGTTTTATTAGTTTAGTTTACTTGTTCATTCTTTGTTGTTAGATTTTAGATTATTGTTTAGATTAAGATTTAACATTGTTATCCTAGCTTGCAGAAAAATATATGTTTTACATATGAAACTAATCTTCCTCCAAGAAAGAATGCTCCTCCACTTGTACTCATCTGGTCATCTACACATCTAGCCAAATCAGCATCAGTGTAGGCATTCAAATTGAAATCATTGTCCTTCAAATACCATAGTCCATAGTCTAGATTTCCTTTAAGATATTTGAATATCCTCTTCACAACTTTAACATGTGCTTCCTTTGGTTCTTCTTGAAATCTTGCAACTAAATATACTGCATGCATAATGTCTGGTCTAGTAGCAGTAAGATACAAAAGTCCACCAATCATGGATCTGTATATGCTCTCATCAACTTTAGTAGATTCATCCTCCTTACTTAGCTTGCATCCAATTACCATAGGGGTACACACTAGTTAGATTCATCCATCCAAACTTCTTTAACAATTCCTTAACATACTTAGATTGTGAAATGAATATCCCTTTGTCAGTTTGATTAGGTTTGAGTCCAAGGAACAAATTCAGTTCACCAATCATAGACATTTCAAATTCCTTTTACATCTCTTCAGCAAACATCTTACACATACCTTCATTACCACCAAAAATGATGTCATCAACATAAACCACAACTATCAAAATCTTGTCTTTGTCAACCTTGAAGTAAAGATTATTGTCTACGGCCCTTTGCTAAAACCTTTCTTTTTCAAGTATCTATCCAGTCTTGCATACCAAGCTCTAGGAGCTTGATTTAGTTCATATACACTTTCTTTAACTTATAAACCATGTTCGATTTTTCTGATAGTAAAACACCTTTCAGTTGCTCCATATATACTTCTTCCAGTTCTCCATTCAGAAATGTAGATGTGACATCCATCTGATATACTTTGAAGTCTTTATGAGTTGAAAATTCCAAGAACATATGAATGGATTCCATCCTTGCTATAGGTATAAAATTTTCTTCAAAATCTATTCCTTCAACCTATGAATATCCTTTACATACAAGTCTAACTTAATTCCTTACTACTTCACCATCTTTATTTAATTTATTTCTAAATACCCATTTAGAACCAATTACATTCTTGTTTGCAGGTCTAGGGACTACTTCCCATGTCTCATTATTCTTTATCTATTGTAGTTCCTCTTTCATTTCTCTAACCTAACTTTCATTATCGCATGCTTCATTCACAGTCTTAGGTTCTATCTTAGAAAGTAAACACAAGCTTACCTCAGCCACTTTGCTTCTTGTCTTCACTCCCTCACTTTTGTCTCCAATTATCTATTCCTCCGGATGATTTTTCTAAAAATATTTAGGAGTCTTGGTTGCAGGTTCCGGAATTTCTTCTTCTTCACTTTGTCCTTTCTCTTCTTTTTCTTCTTGTATTTTCACACAGATTGGTTCATCAGGTTCAACTTTAGTTATTTCCACCAGTTTATAAATGGCTTCATCAACCTTCACATTAGTACTTTCAATGATTTTCCTCAGCCTCTTATTAGAACATTTGTAAGCTTTACGATTATTTGAATATCCAAGGAAAATTCTTTCATCACATCTAGCATCAAATTTTCCAATATTTTCTTCATCTCTTCTAATATAGCATCTACTACCAAATACCTTAAAGTACTTTACAGTAGGAGTCTTACCAGTCCATAGTTCATAAGGGGTCTTAGAGTTGTTATCTCTGACTTGAACTCTATTAAGAATGTAAACAACAGTATGAATAGATTCTCTCCAATATATATAGGGAAATTTTTCTTCTTTCATCATAGTTTTGGCAGCCTCTTGCACAGTCTGGTTCTTTCTCTCTACAACTCCATTCTATTGTGGGGTTCTAGGGGCAAAATAATGTCTTTTTATACCATGCTCTTCACAAAATGCATTGAACTCACCAGATGTTAACTCTCCACCTCTATCATATCTCAAACATTTTATTCTCAGGTTTGCCTCATTTTCTACTCTTGCCTTAAACACCTTGAATATATCAATATCTTGATACTTTTCTCTAAGAAATGTAACCCATGTCATCCTAGAGTAATCATCAATTAAAAGCATAAATTACTTGTCACCATTCAGGCTTCTTGTTCTTGTAGGACCACAAAGGTCTGTATGGATTAACTCTAGCATTTTGGTAGATGATTGATCATTTTCTTTAAAATTGTTTTGTTTTCCCATTTGACAACTTCTGTAGATTGAATTTGAAGGCTTTATGATTCTAGGAAGATCTCTCACAACTTCTCTAGAACTGATCCTAGCCAGATTATCAAAATTTACATGTCCCATCCTCTGGTGCCAGAGCCAACTCTCACTAATCTGTGGAAAAAAACACTGACCATCACCACCTTTGAGTTGATATATGTTTCCATGAGTTCTTCTTCTAGCTGCAACCATAATTCCAGATCCTTTTCTGGTCTCACAAGTGTTATCCTGAAACACAAGCTTAAAACCTTTAGTGCACATTTTTCCAACACTTAAGAGATTATGCCTTAAACCCTTTAAAATAATAGACATCATTAGTGTTATTTTTTCCATCAAAGCTAATTGTTCCTTTACCAAAAATCTTAGCACCAAAATCATCTCCAAACATGACTATACCTCCATCATACTTCTCAAGTTTAGTAAACTTACTCTTATCTCCAGTCATATGATTTGAACATCTATTGTCAATTACCCAAAAAAAATCATCTTGTCTAGCATGAAAAGAAGTTACTAGAGTACCTTTTGATTCATCCTTCTTACGTTCGGACTAGGTTCTTTTGCACATTTCTTTTCCAGGGCTAGAAATAAACATTCATCTTTATCTTCCTCGAGATCAGATTCATCATTAGAAATTCCTACATATTCATTAACATAATACAACTTTGTGAACTTCCTATATTTCTTATCCTTGTAATTATTGTTATAATCCTTATTCTTCTTTTGTGTAGCTCTATTAGGACATCTTGATGCATAATGACCAATATTTCCACAACTAAAACACTTAAAGGGAAACTTACCTTTGTATTTACCAGTACCTTTCTTCAATCTCCTTATGAAGTTTGCTTCCAAATATTCTACATCATCATCATCTTCTATCTTCATGGCTTTAAAGGTTGTTTTAGTCTTCTCCTTATCTCTTGCAAATTTTCTTATCTCAAATGCAGTCAAGACACCAAATAGATGTTCCTTAGTGAATGTCTTTGGATCATACTTTTCTTCAAGTGTAGATACTTCATCATTGTAATTGTCCGGTAAGGTCATTAAGATCTTCTCAATTATATCTTCATCCTTCATGGTACCACCTTGATTCTTAATTTCAGTTGCTATACTTTCAACTCTCTGATAATAGCTTGCAATGTCTTCTCCATCTTCCTTTCTCAGATTCTAAAATTTTCTCTTAGCAGTTAGTTTCCTTGAAAATTTTAATCTCTCATTTCCTTCATAAATATCTTTCAATTTTGTTCATATTGCATTTGTTGTAGTCAGGGAAAGAATTGTTTCTCTTTTATTTTTAGATAAAGCACTAAAGATAGAAAACCTTGCTCTTTCATTTTCTTCAAAAGCTGCAACCTCATCAGCAAAGGAAGGTTTGGCTGCTGGAATCACATACTTTGTCTCCACAGCTTTCCAGGTATTAAAACTGAGTGAAATCATATAACTTCTCATCTACTCTTTCCAGTCGTTGTAATCAGCTCCATCAAACATAGGAAGCTAGAACTTGTGCACCATTTAATCTACCTCAAGCGGTTAAGATTTTCACCAAGGAACCAAAGCTCTGATACCAATTTTTGAAATGCACAAGACAACTAAGAGGGGGGTGAATCAGTTGTATGAATTTTTTTACTTCTTAACTTAATCAATTCCACTTTATCTTTAATCTGTTATTAAGTGTGAACATTAAAATGTAGACAATAGAAACACAATACCAGAGACACCAGATTTACATGGAAAACCCTAATGAGGGAAAAACCATGGTGAGGATTAACTCATAGTATAGTAGTAATGCAATACTAGATACAAAAGGCTCACTGCCCAAATACAAAGGCTCACTACCCAGATCAAGGGCTCACTGCCTTAGGACTCATTGTCTAGAAACAGAGGCTCATTGCCTACAGAAAAATACAAAGAAATAGATAAGGATCCACCACTAGGAGTTCCACACACTTCGCAACTTGATCAAAAGATTATGAATACAATGAAGTACTATTTCCACAATCCTCTCTTTCACACTCTACTTTTCACACTTGTTTGCACACTCTTCTCTTGCTCGGATCGAATGATGGATGGATATGAAATTTGCTACAACTAAACTTGTATTTATACCATCTTCAACCTTAGGAACATTCTCCAAGGTCGGCTATACAATTTAATTTACAAATTTAAACTAGGTCAGCTACTCAACATTTTCGTGGTGGATAAGAATGTGAGGGGACCAAATACATATTTAATTTAGAACCCAAATAACATCTTGAAGCTCGCACACGCTCCTCAAGTCAATGCAAAATCCAAATGATGTTGCAAGGTGTTTCCCTTAGTCTCCTCAGCATGGGCCAGTGTGACATGGTTTAACCACCTCCTATGGATCTTGGATCTTGTATAAATCCAATGGTTGTATTGGGCATTAATAGGTTGATTTTTTAGTGCAACAGCAACCGTCTTTACAATAATTAGTATCAGAGTCGAGGTCACAGGTTCAAACCCCTCACTTGCGTTGGGGGGATTCTTGCAAGGTGTCACCCTTGGTCTCCTCGGTGTGGTCCAGCATGGTACTTGAGCTTTGTGACATGGTTTAACCACCTCCTATGGATCTTAGATCTTGTATAAATCTAGCAGTTGTATTTGGCATTCACGGGTCAATATTTTGGTGCAACGACAACCGTCTTTGCAACAAATATAATGTGTAGACACTAGGTCGACCAAACCTAATGAAACACCAATGATCTTTGAAGTACGCACATCTCCAGTAAGATAAACACATGTGGATTGCTCAACATGATTCACCATTCATCTTACCATCTCTGAGAACAACTCAGATACATCCGTAATAATTTCAAAAAAAATCATTCATAGAGAACACTTCACCAATTCAATCAGGACGATCAGCGAAAACACAAAGACTTCGGAGCAGGTCTTTCAAAGCACCAAACCACAAGAAATTCTAGCAAAACATAGAAATAATCAAAAATAGTCATCTCTCATATCCGCAAGATCGTAAACCAAATATCAGAAGACTATGAGCCTGTGTCACCAAAAAGAGTAGCCTTTGAGTCTTTTCGCTCATTTTGACCCTTGCCTATGGATTTTGAACCTTTTGTAACCTCTTTTTACCCCTTTCCAAGCCTTGTGCCAAAGTGTTGTAAGGTGTTGCAAAAAAAATTCATGCTTTCCTAGGCTTTTCATCATTAATTCAACCCTTTCATATGTTATAATGACCCCTTAATACACATACATGCCTTATTTTAGTGTGTTTTGTGAGACAATCCTGATAAACAATATTAATCATATTTTAATCCTTGAAACACAATGAAATTTTCCCAGGTGGACTAGGTCGCCACCTTAGGCGACCTAGTCCCATGTGGCATAAAAATTGAAATAAACTTAATTTTATTTCAGGGTTTTATCTTTAAAACCCTAAGGTCAGCTTGTATGGTGTTATTTCAAGAAAATTAGGGCACAAATTGTATAAATAAGCCTCAAAACCATAATTCATCATATGATGCATCACTCAACTCACACTCCTCTCATCTCTCATCTCTCATCTCTCATCTCTCCCTCTTCTCAAGCAAGCTAGGGTTTGAGCATTCCAAGTCAACAAGACATATTTTTTGAAGCATTCAAATGTTGATTGTTGCAAAAACACAAGATCTCTCATCAAGGCAAGGTAACTCATTCCATTACTTTATGTTTCATGTTTTATTACATTGTTTCTATTCATTTTGGTTTAGCTACCTAAAAGAGGTTTAACCAAGGAAAACCCCTAGTCCCTAACAATCAACATTTTCTCTTTCTCTCCTTGTGTGTTTGAAGATTTAGGTACTTGGAAGATCATTGAAGACTTTGAAGACTTGTTGGAGACCCTTCCTTTCTTGCAAAGTCCCAACATCCACTAAAAGTCACTTTCAAGTCTGAATATCAGAGTTTCAGAAGCGGACAACTATGAAGAACCAAGGTACAAAATGGGGGCTTTTGTTTCCCCTTAGAAATTCTAGAAATCCTAAAGAGGACTAAGTCACCAACAATGGCGACCTAGTCCCGCTGGCTAGGCCTTTCTATGATTTTTACATTTTCAAACACCCATTTGGCAGAAACAGGCTTTAGACCAATTTTCTCAAATCTAGGACTAGGTCGCCCAGATTGGCACAAGTGTCCCTTTCGCCTTCTATATCATTTTCACTAGCATTCCCGACCTCCATCAGATTCCTCTTCCAATTCTAGGTACACACATTCTATCCCTTTCATTTTTGTATAGTTTAGTGTACATTATTAGGTCATTTTGTACATGCTTGCATATCATTATGTGTTTTCCAGCACTTTGCATTTCAATAGCTTAGCATTCATTAAATCATTGCATTTTCAGTTTTCTATATTTAGGGCACTCCACACACATCACTCTAAGCCCCTAAATCCCCCCTTTAAATGAACCCTAAAGTGAAAAGGTGTGAAACAAAGACCTCTTTCCTCTTAGGTGCAAAACCCTAGAAATGTAAGAGTACATCTTTCCCCTCTTCATTTTTGGTGGTTCATTTTGGTGAACCTGGCATTCTTACACCCTCTTGTCTAATTTAGATTCCTTCCTTGTCCTAGAATTAACTTGCATTGCATGTTTCATTAGTGAAGTTGCATCCTAGGGTTTCAAAATTTGCATTAGTGAAAAGTGCATATAGGTTGCAGTTTGCATCTTAAAACATTGCATATTTCTGAAATTCTATATTTTCATGTTAGATATGCATTGTACAATACAGAAACCACCTAATTCCATCAAAATCTTCTGAAAATTCTCAAAAAAATCACTAGGAGGACTAAGTCACCACTCTGGGCGACCTAGTCCTTTCAGGCTTCTGAAACTGCCCTTTACAGAGCTGAAAACCAAGTTTTTAAGCTTTTGTTTTTTGCCATTGTCTACCTGTATCAATAGGTTGTGTTTCTATTACATGTATATTTTTAGAATTATCTTACTTTAGCTCATTTCATGCATTGTACATTTTCAATTTCGCATTTACAAAATTTCATTTTTAGATCATTGATAGTGTAATCAGAAAATTGCCTTCTTTGCACTTTGAAAATTGTCCTTCCTTTTTTTTTCTTTCCACTGCATTGTCAATTATTCAAACATGTTAGTTTCATTTTTTTCCAAAATTGCAAAGAAAAATTTAGTAATAAACATGTTAATAATTCATTCAATGCATTCCCTAGTTATGAGAGTCTAGCAACTAAAAATGTTAATAATTATCTTGAACCTACACTACCTTCTATCTCTCCTATTTGTGAGGATGTTGTGTTAGAAGCAAATACAAACATAGACAATCATGATGATCATAATTGTTCCTCTCTTGATACCTCTCCTTCTAGTGATGAAGGTATCTTGCTAAAAGAAGGTACAATCATTGAGTGTCATGAAGGTCTTGCTTGTTCTTCTCCTCATCCCCTTTGGGAAGATATTTTAGCACAAGAAAATGACATTATAAACACATTTCTAAACACTACCATACATAGTATTCTTAACCATGATGATCAAACTTGTCCTTCTTCTAATAACCTTCCTCAACACAAAGAGGACATGTTGGTGTTAGAAGATCCCTCTCCTAAGCGTCATAAGACTCTTGACCCTCCCTACCTATTTGAAAATCATAATGGTCCTTCTCTTGATGCCTCCCCCCCTTGTAGTGCAGCATGTGATGAACCTCTTCCAAGCTCTCCTTATAGGGTTGATAGTATGGAACAAGTGAATGAGACCTTTGACACTCAAATAGAACCCTATTCTAATCCTTCCTCTCCTCATAATCCCATCGTCGATCATTTCCTTAATAATATTATGCCATTACAAGAAGATATAGAGCCTATATTAGACTCTCCTTCCCTAGGGGATATTAATATTATTCAACCCCAACTCATCCTTTACCCTCCAACCAAACCTAAACCTGAATTTACCCTCTACCCACCTACCCATAATGTGTTGCCGCAATTGAGTCATAATACCATTGCTCATACACATTACACCTGCAACAATCCATGACCACAACAACCACCCTTCACTTCATTACCTTCATCCCCTCCCATCTTACCTATTTCCCCTTGCTTGAATTTCCTTCTTAGGGAGTATGACCTTGTGGATCAACTAAGGAATACTCCCACAAAAATCTCCTTATGGGACCTTATTCAAGTCTCCCCTCACTATCACAACATGATGCAAGCAACCTTACAACATGTTCCCATCCCTTCTAATGAGCAATCAAATGACATAGCAGCTATTATTCACTAAATAAATTTTGATGTTTTTTTTCACCAAAGTGAGCTCCCTCCTTTGGATGTGCAAAAAAAAAATGAAGCCTTCGTAATAATATCTCAATACAACACAAAAGGGATAAAGTGAACTCTTGTAGATAATTGCTCTACTCTTAATGTGTGTAGTGTGCACCTTCTAGATAGGCTTGGCATTGATAGATCCCACATAAAACATGATTATCTCTCTATCAAAGGATTTGAAAACATCACTAAGCAACCACTCGGTGTGATCACTATACCTCTTACAGTTTATGTAGACCTAGAATTAAATGGAGAAATCTGCACAGATAGATGATGTTAAATCTAATCTAACAAATATTAATCTAAAATAAAACAACTAAGAATGAGTAAAAATGAACAAAACAATTAAAACTAGAACTAGAACAGTCTCACCGAATATGCGTCCACCTCTTCAAATTATCTTGATTGTCCTTCTCCATTTTGTTGTCTCAGTATTCTTGCCCTTAGATTTTTAGTATTGATGCAAGCATAACCTGGATGTATTTTCTCAGTAAAATATCGAAGATAATATGTTCTTCTCAAAAGTATTTATTTCGGGAGGAGGAATAATGACAATGACAAGTCAATTTATAGATTTTGGGTTTTTGAACGATTGGCTCAAATTCGAAAGAGAGATCAATGATCGAGATTGATGAATGCCATGCGATGTGAGTTTTGTGTCAGGTAGAATGTGAGTTAGGAAATTTTGTAGGATAAAGATTAAATTAGAACAATAATTTAATCTTGTGTCAAGACTGTTCGAAAATAGAAAGAACATGAGTTCAAGATTAAATAAACAATTTAATCTTTAGTTGAGAGTCTTCAAAAATAGAAGAAATAGACTTTGAATGAAAAAGACAAAGTTAGAACTCGAAGAATAATTCGTTTGAATGCACACATGAATTAATTAATTAAATAAAGATATTTAATTAATAAACATATTCATGCATATGAGTTAGAACTAGTTAATTGACTGGTTGTGACAAAGAGTCTTCTTGCAGAGATGATCAGATATCAAATCCAGAGATAACTGAGGGATTTAAAATAGATCTTGAGTCAAAAGGTAAGTGAATGATTAGATAACTGGACGATAGAGGACTGTGACAGAAACACTTGAATATGAATTAAATGTTAATTTAATTCAACATTCGAATTTGAAATGAATTAATTAAATAAATAATGTAATTTATTTAATTGATTGTTGAAAAGGATTAAATTGAATAATTAAATAATAAATATTTAATTATAATTGAAATATGATAAAGGGGTAATTAAATAATAAACTATTTAATTAATAAAGAAGAATTAATTAGTTAGCGACATAATTAAATAAATATGATTTATTTAGTTTATCAAGTTGAATAAAGGGTCATAATGAATTAATTAAATAATTAATAGAGGAAATATGTGTTTAGAAAGGTAATTAAATAATAAACATTATTTAATCATGACCATGGACATTAGAAAATTACGTCAAAAGTGGTGCTCGCAGGGCTAGACCAATTTTTGGTGTCTATAGTTGGAATGGCCACATTGGACACAAAAATCCATGCTATGCCTCATGAGCTTTCATACAATATTCTCTTAGGCAGGTAGTGGATTCATGTTATGAATGGAGTGCCTTCCACTCTTCATCAAAAGATGAAGTAAATCTACAATAACAAAGTTTACACACTTGATGTTGATCCCGAACCTAACAGTTGCTTACACATTGACCAATCCAAAGAGAATCACTTCAACACCTTAACACCAACCACCCAAGTGGAACCCGCACACCACCCAAATAAAGAACAACATCTTGAGAAAATCACCAAGCTCTTAGATGATTATTGGGGTTCCTTAGACTTCACCCCTCCCTTAATGGGAGAATCCAAGATCATCAACAAAGACTCTCAAAAGGAAAACATAATCTTGTCCACACAAGACTCGGTTGATTCCTTGCAAGCATTCACCTCAACTACTTTAGACATAGAAGCCAACAACAAATGATCACCTGATCCAAAAAAGTTGAAAATGCTTTATGGAAAAGATTATGATCTCATAAAACAACTTGGCTATAGTGGAAAAGGTTATGCTACTAATGAACAAGGTATGTGCACCCCTATAGAGCCTATCAAGAAAACATCACATCATGGTCTTGGTTATTGTCCTTTAATAGAAATCACCAAGCCTTCCCCTCATACAAACACCTTCCCGCATCACCCTTCTACCCCAACCTTCAAAAGTAATCCTTTGAAACCAACAAAGAACTCTTCACTTAAATCCAATTTCATCTTGAAACCCACTATTGATTTATATTTTACACACCCCTCTCAAGGAGTATACAAAATCTCACAATCCATAGCACCTTGTGTAGGTATGACATCCTATCCTAAGCATGACCTTTCTTTGTTGCACACCAAAGGATCACCTTCTACCCTCGATCAAGAGAGTATCTTGTTGAGACTCTTCCAAGATCACTTGATCTCCCTTCCTCCTTGCACTCAAAAGAAATGTTACAACAAACATTCTTTTTGTGCCTACCACCGATTTCATGGTCATTGCACTAATGAGTGTAAGGCCTTGAGTAGCAAAATTCAACATCTTAAGGATTTTTGTGTTCTTCCTTATGTGGGGGGACCTCATTCCTCTAATCGATACTAATTTTCACCTCACCTTGCATCTCATCAACCCTTTCATCTCACTCTTGTGTTGCACTCAGTGGGGGAAAGGGGTTAGCTAGCCTTTTCCCTCATATGTCACTTGTTGTCTCTTTCAACTACTCGTTAACTTTTCATGAACATATAAGAACAAGCTTGGGATGTGGATGACACATCTTAAGATTGACTCGTATGTGACATACGCCCCTTCTTCATGACATATTTTCTCGGAAATATATGACTTGGTATAGATCTTTCCGAACAAGCTCTCATGTCTTCCTCTTCTTCTACTTTAAATCCCTTTCTCACAACAATGGTGTATAGCAATTCCTTTAAAGTGGGGCATACATCAACACTCACATTTTCATTGTGTGATCTTCTTTTTCCTGTGATCCTCTCTCTTGAAAAAATTAGGTACAATGTTACTCAGGATGAGAGATCTAAATTTTTCATCTTTTGCATACAAGATGATCCCTTGCCTCTCTTGGATACAATATGAGTACATTTGCACTTTTCCTCTCTTGGAAACATTATGCATAATGTTCCTTAGGATGAGACATTGCACGAATAAAGAAAAATCCCTTTGAACAAAATCATTTCAAAACATCATTTCCTTTTGTGGTGCCTTATCAAAGTTATCACAAGGTATAACTTTGGTATGTTTTGAGTGGGAAGCCCAACCAGTGGCACAACTTTCCCTATAGCCACCTTTGTGTGTGTGAATACATACCAACCATTTGTATGTTTCTGACCTTTTGGGACAACTCACCCCATGGACGATTTGATGTTTTGTGGCCCCAGAGTGAGCGCATCTTTTCACCTTTCCCTCTTCTCTTCATTCAAGTTCTCATCATTGCATGATCATGCATCTCATTTTGTTGTAATTCATTCACCCTCAAATGTGTCTCTTGCATTGATGTCGAGTTGACTTAGAATCTTGAATCCTTGGGGGCTTGACCACCTCCTTCACCTTTCCTGTCCTTCTTCTTTTTCATTCTTCACCATCTCCATTGGGCTACCTTAGTGTGAGTTTGAAGAAAGTTCATCCTCTCACAAAAGTGGGGGCTAAATGTGTCACCAAAAAGTGTAACCTTTGACACTTTTCGCTCATTTGGACCCTTGCCTATGGATTTTGAACCTTTTTCAGCCTCTTTTTACCCCTTTCCAAGCCTTGTGCCAAAGTGTTGTAAGGTTTTTCAAAACATTTTCATGCTTTCCTGGGCTTGTCATCACTAATTCAACCCTTTCTCATGTTATAATGACCCCTTAATACACATACATGCATTATTTTAGTGTGTTTTGTGATACAATCCTGATAAACAATAATATTATTATTGAATCCTCAAAAAACAATGAAAATTTCCTAGGTGGACTAGGTCACCACCTTGGGCGATCTAGTCCCATGTGGCATAAATTGAAATAAACTTAATTTTCTTTTTGGATTTTGTCTCTAAAACCCTAAGGTTGGCTTGTATGGTGTTATTTCAAGAACATTAGGCCACAAATTTTATAGATACGCCTCAAAACCCTAATTCATCATATGATGCATCACTCAACTCACACTCCTCTCATCTCTCATCTCTCATCTCTCCCTCTTCTCAAGCAAGCTAGGGTTTGAGCATTCCAAGTCAACAAGACATCTTTTCTAAAGAATTCAAGGGTTGATTGCTGCAAAAACACAAGATCTCTCATCATGGCAAGGTAACTCATTCCATTACTTCATGTTTCATGTTTTATTACACTGTTTCTATTCATTTTGGTTTAGTTACCTAAAAGGGGTTTGACCAAGGAAAACCCCTAATCCCGAACAATCAACATTTTATCTGTCTCCCTTGTGTGTTTGCATATTTAGGTACTTGGAATATCATTGAAGACTTTGAAGACTTGTTGAAGACCCCTCCTTGCTTGAAAATTCCCAACATCCACCAAAAGTCACTTTCAAGCCCGAATATCAGAGTTTCAGAAGCAGACAACTGTGAAGAACCAGGGGCTTCCATTTCCCCTTCAGAAATTCCAGAAATCTTGAAGAGGACTAAGTCACCAACAATGGTGACCTAGTCCCACTGGATAGGCCTTTCTATGATTTTTACATTTTCAGACACCCATTTGGCAAAAACAGGCTCTAGGCTAGTTTTCTCAAATCTGGGACTAGGTCGCCCAAATTGGCACAAGTGTCCCTTTCGCCTTCTATATCATTTCATTAGCATTCCAGACCTCCATCAGATTCCTCTTCAAATTCTAGGTACACACATTCTATCTCTTTCATTTATGTATATTTTAGTGTACATTATTAGGTCATTTTCTAAATGCTTGCATATCATTATGTGTTTTCCAGCACTTTGCATTTCAATAGTTTATCATTCATTAAATCATTACATTTTCAGTTTTCTACATTTAGGGCACTCCACACACATCACTCTAAGCCCCTAACTCGCCCCTTTGAATAAACCCTAAATTGAAAAGGTGTGAAAAAAAGACATCTTTCCTCTTAGGTGCAAAACCCTAGAAGTGTAAGAGTACATCTTTCCCCTCTTCATTTTTGGTGGTTTAGAGCAAAAACATTTCTCCTAGTCCACAAACAAATAGTTCTAGAAAACCAGTTCACACACTGGTGAACATATCTTCTTCTCTTCATCAAACCAGAAGTTGAAACTCTAAATATACAATCCATTTAAGCTTATGAACATACCTGCAGATCTGCATAGACATAGGATTAGCACAAAAAAAGTGTGGACCACAATACTGGAGCACACTCAGAACACACTTCAACACAGCTTTCATTATTTCTCAAATTTTCTCAAAAGCACTTGGCAAAAACCAACTTACTCAACCTATACAGTTTTGACATCAATGATAACATTAATAAAAACACCACCAAACACATCCATACTTGCAACATAGCCAAACCCAAATTGAAAACCAAACACACTTCTACACTAGCAAACCCCTACAATCGAGTATACCAAAACAAACACCAAAATACACCAAAATGGTTAGCAATAGTGATTATATTATATATTTCTAAAATTAACATGGAATTACACCATTTTATGTCATGTACATTAGAAGAATAGCAGCGAACAACTACAGAAAATATATCATTCAATCCCCCAAATTGGAAGCCCAAACTCACTCTGAAACTAGTGCAATCTTCACACAAACCCACCTCAATCTTCATACAAAATTTCTAACAAAAAATTACATATATAAATACTATAATAATATCAAAATATGTTGATTACAACTATAAAAAAATCTGAAACTCAATAATTCCAAACTACACCAAACACCTGCAAATAAACTAAGATAATTTACCAAACTAAAGAGCATTCATCACAATGACAATCTCTAGATAAAATTACACTTGGAGACCCTCATAATCACTGTCTTTGAATCTCAATATCCTTGTTTTACCATCTTTTGAGATCCTTTCTTTATTGGTTTACCATCCTCTGAAGAAGAGGAAATGCTTAGCCAAAATCTACAAGAATAATCCTTCAAAATGAAGCTCAAGTTCATGTTTTTGAAAAATCTTCAATTTCGAAGTTAGGGACCCAAAAATCACGACCAAGGAGAGATTCCCCTTTACATGTAGTGCATGTAACCTCCAATTCTAAGTTTCCATTTATTTCTTGCACTCCAATGCAAGTTGTCACTTGTCTCGACTTGTCGTAAGCCACTAAATGCCAAAAACAAGCAAGAAGAAGATCCCATGCCCAAGTAGAGATAAATATTAATATAAAATATATTTGATTATAGATTAATATTCTCTTCATGACCAAATCACCAAATATAATTTTATTTTCAAATCTATTGAGTGCTCCTAATTTTCTATTCTGAGCCTATCGACTTACTATTTTTAGTAAATGGTTATTTTTAGAAAATTTTGAAAAAGGGACATGACATTCTTATTGACTTGGAATATTTGATCAAATTCTCCCTAAAATTTATAGACTTGGAGATTTTTTCTCAATTTCTCCCCCTTTGACATCCATGACAAAGGGACACTATTCAGACACCTTCTTGTTACTAATGGTATCCCCCTTTGGCATCCATGCAAAGAGATGGAATTTGTCTAAATATCTACAACCATCAAGTCATTAGAAATTTGTAAAACCATTTATACTTGACTTGACTTTCTCTTTTCTTCCAAGGATGAATAAATATGATGTGGTTCTCCCCTTGGACTAATAGCCTATCAGTAGTATCTAGTGATGTAATATAGGAGAAACTATTCCCAATTTTTGTCTCAAATACTCAAATTGCTCTTTAGGTAGAGGTTTGGTGAATATCTCTGCAACCTGATCTTGAGTTGGCACATATTCCATTGTGACCTCTTGGTTTGCAACCTTTTCTCTTAAAAAGTGATATTTGATTGAAATATGCTTAGTTTTGGAGTGCATCACTAGATACTTTGATATATTAATAGCACTTGAATTGTCACAAGGAATAGATATAGATGATTTATACTCTACCTTAATTTATTTGATTGTTTGTTTCATCCATAATATTTGAGTGCAACATGATGCTGCAACATACTCTGCTTCAACTATAGAAAGATTAATTGACTCTTGTTTTTTTCTCAGCCATGAAACAAGTTCATCTCCAAAAAAAATGTACCACCACTAGTGCTTTTTCTATCATCTACACTTTCAACCCAACCAGCATTTGTATATGTTGTTAGAGTAAAATCTACACTTTTAGGATACCATAGGCCATAGTCAATTGTATTCAAGTAATGTATATAAGAATTTTGTTTATTGAATTTACATGTGATTCTTTAGGTGCAACTTGAAATCTTGGAACCATACACACTTCTTGCATGATATCAAGTCTTGATGTTGTTAGATACAACAAACTTCCTATCATTGATCTATACATAGTTTGATTTGCATCAAGAGATTCATCTCTTTTGATTAGCTTGCATCTAGTTATCATGGGGGTACTCACTAGTTTGTTGTTTTCCATTCCAAATTTCTTGAGCATCTCTTTAGCATACTTGGTTTGTGATATGAATATCCCTTCATTAGTCTATTCTATTTGTAGACCAATAAAAAATGAAAGTTCACCAAGCATGGATATCTCAAATTCATTTTTTATTTGAGTGGAAAAATCTTTGCACATTCCCTTGTTGCTACCTCCAAAAATGATATCATCTACATAAACAACAACAATTAACATATTCCCACCTTCAAATTTGAAATATAGATTGTTATCTGGACATCCCATATTGAATCCTTGTAATTGCAAGTATTGATCCAATCTTGAGTACCAGGCTCTAAGTTCATATTTTAGACCATACAAGGCTTTCTTTAGTCTAAAAAACATAATCTTCTTCTTTTGACAGCTGAAAACCTTCAGGTTATTCTATGTAGAATTCCTCTTCTAGGTTTCTATTCAAGAAAGAAGATTTGACATCCATTTGATATACTTTGAATCCTTTATTGACAAAGAATGCTAAAAATATTCTCATAGCTTCTAATCTATCAATTGGACCAAATGTTTCTTCAAAATATGTACCTTCCATTTGTGCATATCCTTTACATTCCAATCTTGCTTTATTCCTTATAATAGTTCCATTTTTATTGAGCTTGTTTCTAAATACGCATTTTGCACCTATTACATTCTTGTTTGGGGATCTTGGAACTGATTCCCAACTTTTGTTCTTCTCAATTTGGCTCAATTCTTCTTCCATGGCTTTTAGCCAATTTTCATTGTTGCTAGCTTCATCAAAAAAATTAGGCTCAATTTTTGACATTAGCAAAAAATTGACTTGCTCTTTTCTCTTTGCAAATCTTCTCCTTGTTTGAACTCCATCTTTGTTTCCAATAATTTATTCTATCAGATGATCCTTTTGGACATATCTTGCAGGTGCCTTTTCATTTTCATCTTTTGATTCTTGATTGATTATTTCTTCTTCAAATCTTGATTCTTTAAGTCACAAATATCTATATCGGGTTTAACATGTTTCATGTCTTCATCAACCTTAACATTTATACTTTCCACAATTTTTTGTAGCCTCTTATTTTAACATTTGTAGGCTTTTCTTTGAGAGGAATATCCAAGAAATATTCATTCATCACATCTTGAGTCCAAGCTTCCTAAATTATCTTCATCTCTTCTGATGTAGCATTTTCTTCCAATACTTTGAAGTATTTAACAGATGCAAGTCTACCATACCATAGTTCATTAGGATTTTTCTCGCTATTTACTCTTAGTTGAACTCTATTCAAAGTATATACTATGGTATGTACTACTTCTCTCCAGTATACATCAAGTAGCTTAGCCTCATTTAGCATTGTTCTAGCCATTTCTTTTATTTTTCTATTCTTTCTCTCAACAACTTCATTTTGTTGTGGAGTCCTTGCTACAAAATATTATCTTTTGATCCCATGTTTTTCACAATAATATATGAATTAATTTGAGGTGAATTCTCCACCTTTATCATTTCTTAAGCATTTGATTCTCAGTCCAATTTCCTTCTCAACCATGGACCTAAATATTTTAAATCTTTCAAAATTCTAAGACTTATTCCATAAAAAGGTTACCCATGCATTCTTGAGTAGTCATCTATTAGTAACATAAAGTATCTTTCTCCTTTCAATCCTCTTGTCTTTGTTGGACCACAAAGATTAGTATGCACTAATTCCAAAGGGTTTGAAGTTGCATATTCTTTTTTCTAAAATCTAACCCTTGTTATCTTGCCTTGATGGCATTCTTTGCATGTAGTGTTTGCAGGTTTGGTTTCCTTAGGCATATGTCTAACAAGATTTTTTGAGCTCACTTTTACCAAATTATCAAATTTGACATGACCCATTCTTCTATTCCATAACCAACTCTCATAAATTTGTCCTATAAGATAGCTTTTATTATCCACTTCTTTGAGGTTATAAATGATGTTTTTAGTCCTTTTACCTTCTACAGCTATTCTACCTGATTTAGTTGTTCTTATCTTACAACCTTATGCATTTAATGTAACTTTGTATCCATCATCACACATTTGACTAACTCTTAGCAAATTATGTTTTAATCCTTCAACATAGAGCACATCATGTGTAGGCAACTTCCATCTATACTAAGAGTTCCTTTACCATGGATTCTTACTACACTATTATCTCTCAAACTAAAAGATCCTTCCTTGTAGCTACTCAATTTAATGAACTTTCTTTTATCACTAGTCATGTGTTTAAAACAACCACTATATATTACCCAAAATTCTTCTTTTCTACATGAAATACAATTTTAGCAATCATTGGTTGTGTGGTCTTTATATCTTTCTCTTTCCATACCTTTTTAAGTCTCTTCTTTATCTTATCTTCCTTTTATTCAGATACTTGTGAATTCTTGTTTACATTAGGGGGTTTTTCTTTCCTTTTGATTTGTACTCTTCGTTTTACAATTTTTTCTCTGCAATATTTAGCTATATGACCAATATTATTACAATTATAGCATATTATACTTTTATCTAACAAAAGAGCAAATGAATTTCTATTCACAAATTTTGTTCTCCTTTTTGGTACAATTCTACATTCACTAGCCTTGTGACCAGATTGATTACATATATAACAATAACCATAGAAGTAAGAACACTTGGTCATAGCATATCTTTTTTTAGGATAAACGGGTCTTGTTGACTTCTTCTTCTTTAGGTCTTTTACCCTTATGAAACCATCTGGGCCAGTGGTTATTGTATCTTATTTTACTTCTAGATTCTTGTATGAAGAATCATTAGAACATGAACTTTGACCTTTGTCAAATCCTAAACTAGACATATCTTTATGCATCTTTTGTTTGCTTAACATTTCATCTAGCATATTGGTACTCTTATCAAAAAAAAAATTCCTTTCTACATTACTTCTTGGTGTTACTAGATATTTTCTCAAACCCACTATTTCTACTTCTATTTTTAAGCATTCATCAGATTTAGATTGTAGTTCAAATTTACCTACATCTTCTATTCTTTTGAATTCTTCAGCTTGAGTCTTTAGGCTAACTATCATCTGTTCAGATTTCTCAAGACTTTTAGATAGTTTTTCAATATCTTTTTGTGCATGCTTCTTTTGTTTAAAGTTTTCTTTTCTCAAATTTTCAATCTCATCTAGGGCACAAATGAGTTCACCTTCTAAATCTACTTCTCTTTCTTCTTCACCTGAGTCTTCAACTTCTTCTTTTTCTTGATCCTCAAAAGTTTCTCCTAATGCCATGAATAGAGACTCATTCCCCTCAACCACAAAGGAATAATTATGGTCTCCATTTGAACTATCACTCTCATCAAATGACTCACTTTCTTCTTTTTTATATAGACTCTTCTTGTTTCTAAATAAATTCTATTTCTTAGAGTAGTAGGGTTTCATATTTTTACTATCTTATTCTTGCATAGTGTTATCCATTTTACTATAAGGGCATTTAGCAGAAAAATTTCCTACCTTTCCACAATTGAAACATTTAAAGGGTAACTTACCTCCTAATTTTCCAGATCCTCTTCTTAATATTTTGACAAAGTTAGCTTCTTCTTCATTAGTCTTCTTAGATCGAGATGTAGATATTTCTACCTTCTCCTTCTTGGTTGCTTTGAATGTGGCTTCTCTCTTAGAGTTTTCTATATCTCTTGTTCTCATCTCATAAGCAGTGAAGGCGCCATGTAACTCATCCATTATGAGTTTATCCAGCTCTCTTGCTTCTTCTATTACAGAAATTTTAGATTCATACTTGGATGGAAGGGATCTTATAACCTTTTTGACAATGATTGATTATTTTATCTCTTCTCCAAGTCCTCTAGTTTCATTGACTATTTCATCTTCTCTTAGGAAATAGTCTACAATTTTATCTTCATCACCCATCTTAAGACTTTCAAACTTCCCTTTGTAATTTTGTATCTTGGCTTGCTTTACCTTATCATCACCTTCATAGATGTTCTTCAGCTTGTCCCAAATATCATGTGTAGTTTGATAGTGCATTACTTTGACAAACTCTGAGTTCGACAATCCACAAAGAATAGCATTCTTTGCCTTGGAATTATTCTCATATGCCCTCCTAGCATCCTAATCAATGGGAGGTGTAGTATGAATTGTATAACCATTTACAACAAACATACATACATCAAACCCTAATTAAGATAAATATGATTCCATTCTAATTCTCCAAAAAGCATAGTTTGATCCATCAAAGACAGATGCTTTGTTTGAGGATTAACCTTCTTAACTAGCCATAATGTTCACACTTCAAGATCTACCTGAGTTGATAAATCTTATTCAAAGGAATTAGGGCTTTAATACCAATTGTTGGAACACGACTATCTACTAAGAGGGGGGTGAATCAGTAGAGTTATTTAAAACTAGTCCTTTAATCCTTTTAAACCAAATCAAAAGAATATGCAGAGTTCAAACACACATAAGTACGCATAACAGTGGATATACATGGAAAAACCAATATGGGAAAAATAATTGTGAGAATATTTGTTAGGATCTACTATCCTAATCTAGCCTCATAGTAAAAACCTCACTAGTTACAAATTTTAAGGGTACCAAACCTAAGGAGACACCAATCCCCTAATTTAAGAGAATCAACTCTAAGGAGACATTAATCCCCTAATTGAGCACCAACTCAACATTCTGATGGCACCAACCAATCATATCTAAGGAGTTACAACTCATAACTACAAATTATTCAAAGTGAATCTAATTCTCTATTGCAAGCCTAATCTACAACTCTACATTTACATCTTCTCTACTATATTCTTCTCTTCAAAGTATCCTTTGTTCTCTGCTACAATAGGAACAATTATTCTCTCTACTATTCATCTATTATCATCATTTCACTCTCCTTCCTTCTCTGAGAATGTGTATCCTAGACATTTATATGCATTTGATCTAGGTCTATCATCACTACTTTAGCTCTATTAAACATTTATGTTCTTCATCTGAGCTTGCATACACATTTCTTACTGAGTTATGCACCCTCTATTTTTTGTACACATATTATTGTTTAGTCGGCTCTCAGCACATAAACTTGAAAAATAAAACTTATTTTATATGTTATTTCCACCACTTGTCTTTTTGGTATCAAACCCTAGATTTGATACACAAGGTTTGCAACTATAATAAATGACCATACTACTTAATTGATCTATATCTAATATGTTACCTTAAATTTGGTCATTTCCAAAATTAATAATACCCATTCAAAATTTTGGTTAAGTATTAAGCTGAGCGATGTTCTATGAAGTGTTGCTAACTTGGGCAGTGATTTCACTAGTTCATCTAACTCCCCTGTTTACTGCCCTTTGCTTTTTTGTTCTTTATTTTATTACGGGTAGTGTATTATGAGATTGGTGTAATTTATCGAGTACTCTAAGTCCCCTATTTTGAGGTCAATAGTCCATACTCAAGGTTTGTGAACTAGTTGAAAAGACCA
>CM021102.1:20181801-20401109 GCA_007115665.2 Sequoiadendron giganteum | reverse complement strand
AAAATTCATACCAAAGTTTGATTGGATCTGATAGTAGAATGAATTTTTATTTTTGACATAGTGCACTGATTTTAAACTTTTTATGGTGATAGGAGGGTCTAGGTATTCTCCAAATGTGAGAGCGGTCTCCATGGACTACTGATTTGATTCCTCATCTGACTCCTGATAAGATTCAGGTCATAGCTCAATGTGGTCTGTCTAGTCTTCTTGATATGCCCTAGATTAGGATTAATTAGGTTCTCCCTACTACTTTGGCTGAGCGGTAGCATAGTGACCATAACACCTTCCATCTACCCACCGACAAGATGTAGTCACACCCGAGGATGTGTGGCGGATATTGCAGATACCATTTATTGGAGAGGTTGTAGTCTATGATTGACATGAGGCTGGTGGGAGAGATGCACTTCGTAGAGTTTTCTAGGATCAACATATTGTAGGACCGAGTGTGCGGTGGTGGATGATGGTTGACGCCTATGCTTCTTTACCAACAGTGCTGGCTAGATTCATTGGAGGTTTCCTTTGTCCTGATCATAGGTCAAAGGGATTCTCTATGGGTTGGGGTCGTACTCTTGAGAGGATGGTCGTGCATGGGACCAGATATGCGTGGGGGATGTGTATGCTAGCCCACCTTTATCACGATTTACATTTAGTGGTGTACTTGGGAGGACGTAGCCTATCAACAGGGTTGACTCTACTATAGGTTTGGGCATGAGAGAATTTTTCCATAGCACAACCATTTTCGGTTCTTGACAGACCTGCAGGAAGACCCTATGTTTTCCGTTATAGAGGTTGACTTACCTAGTCTCGGATGGGTAAGTTAGAGCATTGGAGATGGGTTTTGGATGACATAGAGAGTGTTATCTGGCGGTCTTATCTAGATTGTGAGTAGTGGGAGGAGAATAATGCAATGCTTGAGTACTTATGTGACTCCATGTATTTGATTGGAAAAACTCCTTTTGTTTTAGAGAGATTTTTATTGAGTGATAGGGTAGGGTTGGATGGAACAATCACTGTTCCATGCTCTGGATCTTTGTTCAAAAGATCTCCTTGGTGTCTTTCTTCACCACCTTAACCTTTAGGACCTTCCTCATGTTTGGGTACCCCTGGTTCTCTTGGCCAACCCCACTACCATCACAATTCAGCTTACCAAGTCAATCTTGGTGTACTACCTCTAACTCTTCCTTAGCCCTTAATCTACCCTAAAGGCTAACCTATCCTCAACACTCAATTTGATCTTTGGAGTGGTGTGGGAAAGCTTCCAACAAGTTCACATCATTCCAACATAGTTCTAGGGAGTCCACCTTACTTCCTTTGGCCATCGCTTTCTCCAAACCCTCATCTAGGGTTAAAAAGGCTACTAGCCCAAGAGCCCCTATTAGGTCTCCAACTCTAAGAAAACTAGTCTGAGCTTCTTAGGGTATATATCCACCTCTAAAAGATTTTAGGGGTCTTAAGTCTCCACTGCCCGTACAACACTCTAAACTAGAAATGATCAAAGAACCTAGGTTTTGAAGGCCTTTTCCTATCTTCTTTGTGGACTGTTGAGGTTTCCTCTCACCAAATGAACTGATGGAGTCCCCTCATTGTTTCCATAGCTTTATAGCCATCACATCTTCCCTCTTCATCAAGAAGATTGCTTTGAACAGACACCCCTGCACTTAATAGTGCTTTGTACTTACTGGCTTTCCTAGTCGGGCACTGTCAAGCTCGCCTAGGAGAAGACTTTTTCCATGCTTCCTTGAATCCTAACCACTCCTAACCCTAATCTATATATAGACATGGAGCCTAATCACAGTTCCCAAGGGCCCATATGCAAAGTACAATGGCAATGTAACTAGAACTCCATCCTTTACAGACTGACTGTCAGGTCAGCAACTAAAGAGAAACAACTTAACTAAACAACCAACACCTGAAGATTGATCACACAACCTAAATACTACCACACAAAGATTAGAACACAACTACACTACAAACTACAACAAATTACAGAGCCATGATCGCTCCTGATCACACAAATGCAAAGCAAAACACATAAATTACATCTTCTTCTCACTGTCCACACTAGTATTCATGAACTTCCAACAATACAAAAGCTTCCAGCCTTCCAACAGGTCAAGACACACCTTATAAAGGTTTCCAAATCAGTTAAGCTTGATCCTAACTATTCCATGGCCACTTGTGGCTTTCCCAATAGGCCTTATTTGCAAAATTTTGAGAAAACTAACACCTAGGAAGGTCTACAAAGGTCATAATACCTCCTTGTAGCCAAATCCCAATCTAGCAAATGGTCGAAATGACTTTTATGAACATAATACCTAACCTCAAATTCCTCTAAGGCACAAACACAAAGAATGGAAGGAGTTTGCTACATTTGATCTAAAACAAATTTTTAATTCTTGACCTTCTAGTTAACTCTCCTAGATGCACTTTGGGGTGCTCCTGCACCATTCTCCCCCTCTGCATAGACTTTAAGGAATGGGAGGAGAGATTAGAGATGGGTCAATTCCCTACTTCTTGAACTGAGCTTCATCCACCCATGTAGCCTTAGATTCATGTTTGTTCTTCCACTTGACAAGGTGCTCCATATACACTTTATGCCTTGTAGATTTCTTCACCCTTGACTCCAAGATCCTTTCTGCTTGCAGCTTGTCTGGAGTAGGCAAGGTTATGTTGCTGACATCTTTGAAGTTTTCCCTACTGGTCTGATCCATGTCATTGACTGATCCCTTGTACCTGATCAAATCAACTACATTGAACACTAGTGAAATCCCTAAATCTGTAGGTAATTCCACCTTGTATGCATTCTTCCCATATTTGGCTACTACCTTGCATGGTCCCACTCTTTTCATCTGCAATTTGGTTGATATACCCTTCTGCAACCTAGATTTGTTGAAGTGAACCATGACATAGTCTGCTACTACAAATTGCAAATATTTTCTTGACAAATCTACCTTATCCTTCAACTTTTGTGTAGCCTCGGTGAGTGTCTTCTTTACCTGCTCCTGAATCTATTTCATGGTTTGAGTGAAGTCCTCTGCATGTCCACTCCTATGTTCCAGATCTCCTAGATCCCTGAGCTCACATATACCCCTTGGGTGCATTCCATACACAATCTCAAAAGGACTCTTCCCTATGGTTCGGTTCACACTATCATTATAAGCATACTTAGCCTGTGAGATAACCATGTCCCATGTCTGTCCATACTCTTTGGTTAGGCACCTTAGAAGGTTACCTAACACCCTATTAACCACCTCTGTTTGACCATCGGTCTGAGGATGGTAAGCTGATCCAAAAGATAGGTTGGTACCTAATCTGCTCCATAGAGTCTTCCAAAAGTGACTCATGAACTTCACATCCCTATCTGAAACAATACTTAAAGGCAATCCATGGATCCTTACAATTTCCTTGAAGAAAAGGTGAGCTATATAGCTAGCATCATGAGTGGTTTTGCAAGGGATAAAGTGACTCATCTTGCTGAATCTATCTACCACCACATAGACACTATCAAATCCAGTCTTGGTCTTAGGGAGTCCTACCACAAAGTCCATGCTAACACACTCCCATGGTATGTTAGGAAAGGGTAGGGGTTGATATAGACCCGCATTACCAGCTCCTCCCTTAGCTTTCATACACACTACACATTGCTCCACATACCTCCTGACATCTCTTGACAACTTAGGCCAATAGTAGAACCTTTGCACTAGATCTAATGTCTTGTTGATGCCAAAATGTCCACTAAGACTACCATTATGCTTTTCCTGGATGAGGTTTTCTCTCATTGACCCTTTTGGAACACATAATTGATTCCCTTTAAACAACAATCCACTTTGCAAAGTATACTCTGAGTATTGGCTATGAAAATGATTCTCAAAGTCAGAACATACCTTGTAGGCCTCTGAGAAATCTTCATCCTCCCCATAGAGATCCTCGAAGCTCTCTATTCTAATGCTATTGATCTATATCTCTTGCATTGTCAGCAATCTTCGACTCAATACATCTTCTACCTTTTTCAATTGTCCCTTCTTGTGCTTGATGGTGAAAATAAAAGCTTGGATGTACTCCATCCATTTCAAATGTCTATTGCTCAACTTCTCTTGGGTGTTGATATAACTAAGTGCCTGATTGTCATTAAAGACCACAAACTCCTTGGGTAGAAGGTAATGCCTCCACTTCCTAAGTGACTGAACCAAAGCATAAAGTTCTAGGTCATAGGTAGAATAATTCTTCTTAGCTTCATTGAGCTTTTCACTAAAGAAAGCTATGGGCCTGCCCTCTTGAATTAGCACTCCTCCTACTGCAACTCCACTAGCATCACATTCCACAGTAAACAACTTGTCAAAGCTAGGTAATAAGAGAATAGGTTGAGTTGCCACTTCTTGTTTCAGTTTCTCAAAACCTTTCTCAGCTTCTTGAGTCCACACAAACTTAGTTTTTAAACCACCCTTGATTGTATCTAAAACTGATGCACACATGCCACTAAAGTTTCTTATGAATTTCCTATAAAATTGGGCCAATCCATGGAAAGTTCTTACCTCAATCCCTATAGTTGGTGTAGGCTAGTTTAGGATAGCTTCCACCTTGCTTGGATCCATTTTCAATGATCCTTGGGACACTACAAAACCCAAATATACAAGCTCTTGTTTGAAAAACTCACACTTCTCTAGGTTGATGGCTAACTTCTCTTCTTGCAATCTTCTAAGAACCAACTCCAAACGTTTTAAGTGTTCTTCTACTGTCTTGCTAAAGATGAGTATATCATCAAGATATGCCACCACAAATATCCTTGTAAAGTCCTTGAGCACCTCATTCATGAGCCTCATGAATGTGCTAGGGACATTAGAGAGGCCAAATAGCATAACTCTCCATTCATACAACCCATATGTTGTCTTAAATGCTATCTTCCACTCATCTCCATCCTTGATTCTGATCTGATGGTATCCACTCTTCAGATCCAACTTGGTGAAGTACTGAGCTCCTCCAAGATAATCCATCAAGTCCTCAATCCTAGGAATAGGGAACCTATACCTAATTGTGATTCTATTTATTGCTCTAGAATCAGTGCATAATCTCCACTTGCCTCCTTTCTTGGTTGCTAAGACTAGTGGAACTGCACATGGGCTGATGCTCTTCCTAATCAATCCTTGATCCAATAACTCCTGCACTTGTCTAGCTACCTCTAGATTATGATCTGGTGTAAGCTTATAAGCTGCTTTGTTAGGCAATGATGCTCCAGTTATGAAGTCAATCTGATGACTAATGGCCCTTTTTGGAGGTAAAGTTGCAGGTGCACCATCACTCACTATGTCCTTATACTTCTCAAGCAACTTCTGGACTGCTCCGGGTATGACTATTTTTTTAGTCTTGTCTTCTTCTTTGGACTGCAACATGATCACATATCCTTCACCCCCTTGATGTAGGTTTTTAAGGAACTCTTTGCCACTACTCAACAAGACACTTGGTGTCTTTGACTATCCTTCTTCTTCTTCTAACAGTGACTGCAACTTAAAGGTCTTCCCATCTTTTTTAAAAGAGATAGTATTCTCCTTCCCATCATACATGGCACTTATGTCATACTGCCATGGTCTGCCTAATAGTAGATGGCATGCATCCATGGGTAACACATCACAAATCAACTTATCCTTGTACCCTCCAATGGAAAACTCCACCATTACTTGCTCATTGACATAAACACTCTGCCCTTTGTTTAACCATGTTACTTTGTAGGGGTTAGTGTGGGGTACCTTCTCCAATTTTAACTTCTTTACTACCTCTTCTGAGATGATGTTATCTATTGAACTTGAATCTACAATAACCTTACATACTTTCCCAAGTATTTTGCATCTCACTCTAAATAAAGCTCTTCTTTGTTTTGGTTCTTCCTTGACCAGTTGTCTGATCAAAACTCTCCTAAACATCAGATTATCCCCCATTTCATATTCAATGTGACTGACCTCTGGTGATTTAGTACTCATGGTGTCCTCTTGAGCATATGCCACCCTCTTCTCAGTGTTTGATGAAGATGCTTTCTCCAGGCACTATAAGTTGGATGTCCTACTTGTCCACAATGGTAACATTTCATAGTAGAAAAATATGAATTGTTCCTGCTTGCTCCTCTTCCTCTATTTGATCCTCCTTGAGAACCTCTACCTCTTCCATAACCTCCTCTAGAAGGTGTTTCACTCCCATGCTCAGTGAGTTTAGAATCTCCTTGGTTTCTTTGCTCAAATCCTCTACCTTGGTAGCCACCTCTATGTCCTCTTTGATCCCTTTGATCTCTGCCTTTGCCTCTACTCTTAGAAGCCTGATCATGTTTCCTCTTGATTCTTTCCTCAATCTTAATAGCTAATTGATAGCATTGGTGTACTGTCTTAGGACTTAGAAGAGTCATCTCCTCTTAGATGTTCCACTTCAAGCTGTTAAAATACCTAGCCACGTTGAGACTTTCATCTTCTGAAACATTGGACCTCATACAAAGTTTTTGAAACTCCTCAGTGTAAATGTTCACATCTTGGTCTCTTTGCCTCAAGCTTTGTCTCTTCTTATGTAACTGAATCTCATAATCATCTGGTATGTATGCTTCTCTCACAAATCAACTTATCCTTATACCCTCCAATGGAAAACTCCACCATTACTTTCTCATTGACAAGAACACTCTGCCCTTTGTTTAACCATGTTACTTTGTAGGGGTTAGTGTGGGGTACCTTCTCCAATTTTGACTTCTTTATTGCCTCTTCTAAGATGATATTATCTATTGTCCCTTACACTGACAGTGATTGTTTCAGACAGGGATGTGAAGGTGACCATCTGCTAGATTGGGGTTTGGCTACAAGGAGGAATTATGACCTTTGTAGACCTTCCTAGGTGTTAGTTTTTTCAAAATTTTGCAAATAAGGGTAGGAGAGTGACTTCACGGTATGGCAGTAACAATGCCTAACCGCAGACTGAGTAATAGAGGCTCGCAGTAAAGCGGTAAACTGCACAACTGCGCCTCTATGAACTTTTCCTTGTGGTAAAGTGGTAAAGGCCATAAATGAAATAAATCCACCAAGTCTTTCTCAGAGGTACAAGCCAAAAGTTGAGGCACCTGTTTCCAACAAGATCCCACTTGACAAAGACTTATTGGCTTCCTCTAGACTTCAAATCTACTGACAGTCATAGGCCCCAAGGCCCATCAAACTTGCACACCATCTAAAATTGTTTGTACTCACTGGGTTTGTCAATGCATCATCAAAATTCTTCAAAGTATCCACCTTATCTAAAGAGACCTTTCCATCCTCCACCATATCTCTAATGAAGTGATACTGCACATCGATATGTTTCGTCCTGGCATGGAAAGTAGGATTTTTTTTCCAAACAAATGGCACTCTGACTGTCACAGTAAATAGTAGTCTGCCCTACATCAAAATTAGTATTAGAACACAAATGACTTAGCCAAACAAATTATTTGTAGGCATGTGTTTCTGCCATGTATTCTGCCTCTATCATGGATAAAGTGACTACAACTTGCATCTTGCTCATCCAAGTAATTGCACCACCATTTAACATGAAAGTGTATCCACTGGTGGATCTTTTGCTATCAATGTCCCCTACCCAATCAGAATCCACATATCCACGAATGCTGAGAGTTCTCTGTGATGCAACCAAGTTGCCATGGTAACATAGGGAAAATTCTGAAGTTCCCTTTAAATATCTAAATACTCTCTTCACAACATCCCAATGTGTCCTTCCTGGATTTTCCATAAAATGGCTAAGAACTCCCAATGTTTGGCATTGTACAGACCATTGTATACATTAAACTTCCAACAACACTTGCATAGGGCACCCTGGTCATGTCCTCGATCTTAATAGAAGATTTTGGACAATCTTCAATAGATAGCTTCATTCCCTGAGAGACTGGAACAAATAGTTGCTTGAAATCATTCATACCAAATCTCTCCAGAACAGTGTTTACATAATTACTCTGACTTACCCAAAGATTTCTGCTCTTTCTATCCCTGGTTATTTTCGTCCCCAAAATATACCTTGCTGCACCCAAATCTTTCATTTCAAACTTTGCAAACAACTGAGACTTAAGATCAAAAATCATAGTCTTAATATTTCATATGAACAACATATCATCCATGTACAGGGCAATAATAAGCACATGATCATTTTCAGATTTATAATACACACAATGATTAGATTTTGATCTCACAAATCCCATTGACAATACAAAGGTGTCAAAGGTTTGGTACCACATTCTAGGAGATTGCTTCAAACCATACAGAGATTTCTTTAATTTTCAGACCAGACTTTCTTTACCTTTTTCAATGAAGTATTCAGGATGGGACATGCAAATTTCTTCTTCTAGCTCTCCATGGAGAAACACTGTCTTCACATCCATCTACTCGATCTCTAAGTCATATGCTGCTGCCAATGACAAAAGAAATCTGATAGATGCTAGCTTAGCTATAGGGGAAACAATTTCTCCATAATCAATCCCCTCTATTTGGGAAAAACCCTTTGCGACCAACCTTTCCTTATAATTTTCAACACTGCCATTTAGACCAGTCTTCTTCTTAAATACCCATTTATAGCCAACATGATTTCGCCTTTCAGGAAAAGGTACCAAATCCTAGGTTTCATTTTTCTTCAATGATTCCATTTCTTCATTCATGGCTTCCAACCAGGAATTTGAATCAGACATATTAATTGCTTCTTTCATAGTCCTAGGCTTATCAGTGCTATTAATTAAAGCATAGGCACAGTTCAAATCCAACATAGAGAAACCATATCTATGAGGTTGTCATCTTTCACGTGTAGACCTTCTTACTCGCTGAGGTTATGGTTCTTCATCTTCAGAACTATCAGAGCTGCTTGAAATTTTCTCAGTTTCAGGTACACCATGTAGTTCCTCTTTTTCTGGAGTCTGAGGAATTTCAACTACATCATTCTTCTTTTCTCTTTGATATGTCTCTAACTATGGATCAACTGTTGAAGGTTTCAGCTCACAAAATATTACACTTCTGCTATACAAAACCTTCTCAGTATCAGGATTCCAAAGCTTGTATCCCTTCACACCAATGCCATAGTCGATGAAGATACATTTAACAACCTTGTTCTCCAACTTTGATCTTTTCTCATTGAACACATATGTATATGCCTCACAATCAAAGACATGAATATGTCTGAAAGAGGGCTTCTTACTAGACCAAGCTTCCAAAGGTGTTTTGTCAACAAGAGTAGAAGAAGATGAATGATTTACTAGGTAACATGCTGTAGCCACAACCTCAGACCAACATTGCTCAACATACTTCTCGCTCTCTCGATTAAGGTTCTATTCAAAATTTTAGCAACTCCATTCTGTTGTGGAGTATAAGGTGTAGTTTTGTGCCTTTTAATGCCATGGTCTTTATAGTACCTTTCAAAATATGTAGAACAAAACTCACTGCCATTATCCATCCTCAAGCATTTAATTTTCTTTCCATTTTTATTCTCTACCAAGTTTTTAAACTCTTTAAAATGATTGACCACTTCTGATTTAATCTTAAGAAAGTATATAAATTCCTTCTCGAATAGTCATCAATAAAAGAAACATAATATCTAGACTTTGATAATGAAGGAACATTCACTGGACCAAAAATATTAGAATGAATATAATCTAGTACACTAGAAGATTTATGAGGACTCGAATAAAATGAAACACGATGTTTCTTTCCATAAATATAGTGTTCACAAAAATAAAACTCAAGGTTACAATCAACAAGCCCTTCAACAAGTTTTTTATTTTTCAAGGTTTCTAAACCTTTCTCACCTTTGTGATCGAGTCTATGATGCCACAACATGGTCTTCTCTACTGGGAGTTTCACCTCCAAGGAATTTTCACCTAGAGGAGCTTCATCATCCTTCTCTACAGGAGCAACTTTGCTTGACTTTATAGAGAAATTGTTACATTGAATAGGACGTGCATGCAACTTGTGCAGAGTGCCAATACGTACACCCTTAGCCAACACCATTGCGCCTCTAGCCATCTTACATCCTTTACTTGAGAAATAAATTTCCACACAACCATCATTAAGTTTACTAACAAAAAGTATGTTACAATCCAAATCTGGTATGTGTAGTACATCACCAATCCCTTTGATTATTCCATTAGGGAATTGTGTTTTGACTCTTTCCCAACCAACAATCTCCAGTGTTGAATCACTTGCCATGTACACCTTTCCACCATCATACTTTTTGTACTTAGTGAACCCATCTCTATGGGACGTCATGTGGAAAGATGCTTCTGAGTCAACTAGCCAGACATCATCTGATGCCTTAGTTGCCAAGGCTACAATGAAGGCATCTACATCACTCTCAGAAGAGTCATTGTATAAAGAGTTATTATTATTATTCTTCTTCTCCTTACAATCCTTTCGGATATGGCCAGGCTGCCCACAATTCCAACATTTCACCTTGGAATTTTTACCAGGAGACTTTGATCTCCCTTCAGATTTGGATTTAGACTTCTTGTCCTTCTTCTTTCCTTTCTCCTTCAATCTACTTCGAAAAACAAGGGCCTTTTTGGCCATCTCTGAAGACTTCCTCCACATTTCTTCTGATAACAGTGAAGCAACCATGTCTTCCATTTTGAAAGTAGTGTTCGTACTTCCAATAGCCATTACAAGATGATCCCAAGTGTCAGGTAAGGAACATAACAAAAGAATGCAACAATCCTCCTCCGCTTTCTTCACACCCACAAACGCTAACTGAGCAACACTCATATTAAATGAGTTTAAATGGTTTTCAATAGATGCTCCTTCTTCCATCTTCAAGGAGTATAACTTCTTCCTTAGGAATAAATTATTTACCAGAGAATTTCCTTGATAAATATCACCAAGCTTCTTCCATAACGAAGCTGTAGTCCTCCTCATGGACGTTCAGGAGTACAAAATCGGCCATACTAAGTCTTATCAGACCTCTCGCTTTTCTATCTGCGAGGTCCCATTCTTCTTGCTTCATAACTTGTGGCATAGTTCCAGACATAGCAACCCAGAGGTCTCTATCCACAAGCAAGTCTTCCATTTTGAGTTTCCACAACTCAAAGTTACTGCCATTGAATTTTTCAATTTTTACTCTTCTTGATGCACTCGCCATCTCAAACAGAACTTGGTTCTAACTTTGCAAGAATCTCGCTAGAATAGTATTAGCACAAAAAACCAGCCCTACTAACAATGATAACACAACTGGCCAAGCTCTGATACCACTTGAAAGGAAAAGAAAACAGTGTGGAATATGCTTCCTAATGCTAAAACAATAGAGGAGAAGTGCAAAGACAATTTTTAAAACTTCATACACTTAAGATGCACACATATAGGATAACAAGAGTAACAAAAATAAAACATATAGACAGAGAAGACACCAAAAATTTACATTGGAAAACCCTTCCGGGAAAAAACCCACCACACCAAGAGCAATCACTTTGTATTATAGTAAAACATTTACATACAAAGTTAACAGACCTCTCTCAGATTTCCCTCTCTGTTACAATGCTATTACAACATACATGGAATTCAGCCTCATCATCACTCCTTAGTGACTACTACAATACATTAGACTATTTCAATTCTTACATGCATCATACTATCAACCAACTAATCGGGTGTCATAATTATACACCTTCTCACTGACAGACAAATCCGATCACTTCCTGGTCCAAGTCGCCCTGCAATCATGCATCGGTCCGTCCTGCATTTAATTCTTCCATAAAGAATTACCAAGATTGGATCCTGTCATCCACTGAATCAAGCCTTGCAGTTAATTCTTTCACCGCTTCACACTTCTGCCAATCAATCGTTGATAACTTGCCATGTGTTGCCTTGCCATTCGTTCATTGCTTTATGTCGAGTTAGATCAATCAAACAAGCACTGAGCACATCTTACCACACCACCGCAAGCAAGTCAAATGACCCTCATGATAGAGCGGTGTACCATGCTACTGCCCAGCTCAGAAAAAAAAATTCACGATCTGGCGGTAGACATACCGCACCACTGCGATTGAGAGATGAGACCACTGTGGTAAAGCATTAGGAAGTCAACCACCCATCTGCCACCAACACAACACTACTACCGAGCCATGAGAAACCTTCCATGGTAAAGAGGTAACCGCCTGCACTATTTGTCATGGTTTACCGCACCACCGCACCATGGCCAAAAGGCCATCACAGTGTGGCCGTAAATGTTCTCATCGACTGTCACCCTGTTGGAGTGAAAAAAACACTGAGAGGGGGGGGGGGGGGGAATTAGTGTCATAAACTGATTTAACAAATTTTACATAAACTGAAATAAGACAGATTTATGCTCTCATTTATCAATGATAAACTCATTCATGTATTGAATTCAATCACATATAACTGAAATGGGAAGTATGATAGTGAAACATAGCATATTAAAGCATTCACACAAAGAATCAGATGAACCAAAGATAAGAAAAATGACACAAGATATGCCGAGTGGAAAACCCTCCCGGGGTAGAAAAACCACTCCTAAACTACTGCCTTTCTAGGATTATATTTTAAAAAACACTTTTGACAATGCCTTATAGGCTGATTTCTGAGCACCAACTCAAGGAGCACCAACCCCTCTTTTTGAAACACCAATTTCAAGGAGCACCAACCCCTTTTCTATTTTTAGTAAGACATAAAATGATACAGAGGATCTCCCTGTTTCTCTCTTTTCTATCAAGTGCCTCTTGACAGACAATATCTAAAATCCTCAAAGTTCAAGAATGAACCTTCAGAATTCTAGCCATTGTCAAGCCTTAAGATAGCTTGATATTGAACTCATATTTTAGATTTTCAATCTCAAAACTCAACATTTATTCAATACAATAGCTATGATTTTTCACTATACTTCATAGTCATTTCACATAGTTCTGAAACAATTAACATTTTCTCTTTGTTTTTCATAAATCTAAAAAACTCTTTACTCACTCTCTTTTTCTTCTTACATATATTTCTTCATTACATCTCAAGAAATTACAACACAGTAAGTTGTCTCATTTCAATTAAAAATAGAGGTAATTTTTATGTACCCAACTTCTGTCGAACCATGTTGTTAGGAATTTCAGTGATTCTGAGAAATGCTCATCATGGAGGTTTGTTTCTGACAGAATGGTCAAGGAAAGTGCATTTTTAGAAAGAAGACTGAACCCTATCCACACAAGGAGCCTGCACAGATAGTTGCTAATGGAAACAAAATTAAGCAATATATACCATGCACAAAAATGCCCTCGAGTACTGCTGCAATAGAAAATGTAACCGAAAAACCCATTATTTTGCACCCAAGAACAACAACCACTGATTCCAAAAGAAAGACTGAAGTATCATGATTACCCATCAACAAAAAAACCATCCCTTAAAGTAGGAGAAAAAATAATGTGATAAAATATATGGGTATGTATTTCAAATTATTAGTAATCGACATGCATTATTTCTGACCACGAAAAAAATAAACCCATTTGAGCATTTTTCAAAAAAAAGAAAACACTTGTCTTCAATTTTTGTGCCAATAGAAGTAACGGTTCCTCAAAAATCAGATGATAAGGTGAATACCTGAGGAGAAACGATAGAGAATCTGACATGGAGATATTTACCAGACCGATAGAGTAGCAAAGCAACAAAGACTTCTTCTAGGTTCGAGCCTTCACCCAAAGACAAAAGACTGACAAAGATATCGACCATGGAGAGGATCTTATAGAGAGTCCCATTCGCTGTCAAAGAGTTGTAGTAAGCCAACAAAAATATTGAGTAATGACTGTGAGAAGATCTCTATGGTGGCGGCCAAGTTAGGGTTCCAAACCCTCGAGCTTGTAAAGAAAAAAGAATGACCTAAATTTCCTTAGCAAAATAATCGATGACTTTTCAAGTCATAATACCATTTCAACTTCATGGAAAATGCAATCTGACTTAATCAACTTCAACCATGCAATAAACCAACACCATAATTAAAACATTACAATGATTTCCTTGTCTTATCAACATGCCAAATTCCTTAATCATCATTGTTACCAAGAATTCAAAACCATGTCACTTTCATAGTGGCTTTTAAGTAATCAAAACACTCATACCTGCTGTTAGGCTTAAGGCCTAGTGAATTATCAAGCATTAGACCCGATATCATATATGACCTTTAATCAAATCCATTTACCATGACATAAAGCTCGATATACCCAATGCCTTTTGAAATGTAATAAGGTCTAATTCCATTGCAATATCAATGTACCATATACCATTGCCAATATCAATTGATTAAGGAAACCCGATAGGGTTTTCTTAAATCTAAAAACCAACTCCATTTGATGATTCCAAAAACCAAGTTAACTAAAAGCATTACCTGAATGAGGCTGAATAGAAAAAAATGCAACTTTGATGTAGTTCAAAAAAATTATCAATGCCATGATGATAGAAATCTGAACATGCCAAAACCACATAAACCTATTGATCACTGTAGCCCAGTAGCACAAAATGTCAAACCAAAATTATACTACTTGAACATGGAAACATTATCCTATAAAAAATATTCTGTATAATCTGCACAAGGAGTCAAGAGATAAGTACCATCAAAACCAACATCATAATGCTGAAGTCAAAACCAAGAAAAAATATAAATAGTGCAAATGATAATCAACCACAAAGATGTCAAACTGAAACACAATATTGTCATCAAGGACAAATATCAAAAGAGAACCTCAACACGCCCTTCACCATGCCGTCATGCCACCTTCAAGCAACCACTGCGGTAGGGAGGTAAACGTTCCATTTGATTGCCCAGTCCACCGCATCACCACCAGGGTAGGAGAGTGACTTCACAGTATGGCGGTAACACCGCCCAACCACGAACCAAGCAATGGAGGCTCACGGTAAAGTGGTAAACCATGCAACCACACCTCTATGAACCGTTCCCCGTGGTAAAGCGGTAAAGGCCAAAAATGAAATAAATTTTCCAAGTCTTTCTCAAAGGTACAAGCCAGAAGTTGAGGCACTTGTTTCCAAAAATAGCAAAGACCAAGTTCTAAACAATAGCCTTTAAATAATTTAATATCCTATTCACTACCTTCACATGAGTCTCTTTAGGTGTTTCCTAAAATCTAGCAACCATTCCAGCTACCTACATAATATTTGATCTAGATGCTGTCACATGCAAAAAACTACCAATCATAGACCGAAAAAAAGTTCGATCTACTAGAGGAGAGTCATCATCCTTGCTCAACTTACACCTAGTAACCATAAGTGTTGCAATAGGTTTGCAATCTTCCATCCTAAACCTGCTTTTAATATCTCATTTATGTATTTGTGCTATGAAATAAAAATCCCTTTGTTTGATTAAAAAATTTGCAACCCCAAGAATAAAGACAATTTTCCTAACATAGACATCTCAAATTCATTATGCATGGCCTTATAATTTTTTTTGCACATTTCTCCACTACTACCTCTAAAAATTATATCAACATAAACCATAACTATCAACATTTGTTCTCCTTCAGTTTTAATATTCAAATTATTGTCTACATAGCCTCTCCAGAATCCTTATTGTTACAAGTATCCATCCAACCTTGAATATTGAGCTCTAGGAGCTTGCACAAGTCTATGCAAAACATTCTTCAATATGCAAACATAATCCGGATTGTTAGTGCATTGAAATCCTTTTGATTGTTCAATATATACTTCTTCTTCAAGTTATCCGTTCAAGAATGCCAACTTCACATCCATATGATACACATTGAAATTCTTGAATGTCGAGAGAGCTAAAAACATTCTTATTTCCTCCAGTCTAGTCACCAGAGCAAATGTCTCCTCAAATTCTATACCTTCAACTTGAGGGTTAGTGTAGGATGATGGGGGTCCAAACTAGGCCCTTAAGTGACAATAAAATTCAGAAAAACAAAGTTAGGAAACTTGACATAAAAACTTGAATAGGTTATTAACATGTAATTTGAAAAATATGTAAGAACAATTTTTTTTATAAAATTGAATGTAGTTTCTATGATGCTAGTATTTTTTTGGAAAAAAGTAAATCTATTTGTTGAAAATTTGAAATTTCAATGTAGTAGTACTAAATTTTTAGGAAAAAATAAAAAGCAGTTGTATGTTTGACCAACCTTAGTACAAGATTTTTTTTTTTTTTGAAACTCTCAATATAGGTAGAGGACACATGCCTAGATCTGCCACAATTCTTTTGTAATTTTTTTGCAAGTAAATAATTACTTATGATAGTATTAAAACTTGTTTGTTTGAACACCATAGCTTGGTCAAAAAATTATGAAATTCAATTTTTATTTTTTATCTTATAATATGGGAAACATAAAATGTGTCACATCTTTCAAATTCAAAAAGGTGAAATCATTTTAGAATTATAGATATTTTCAATTGGCCTATCACTAAGGACTTTAGTCATAATGCATGAAGAGAATCAATAGTAAATATATATTAAATTCAAAATAAGACATATCTTATATTGTTGGAAAGCTGAAAATTTTCTCAATAAACCCTTTTAGTTTCATCAAATCCAGATAAATAAAAAATCAACCACTTTTTTTCATATCGCCACTTTTTGGACCCCCATGATCCCACACTCACCCTTGAACACACCCTTTACACACAAGCCTTGCTTTGTTCTGGATCACTTCACCTTTTTCATTAAACTTATTTGTGAATACCCACTTTGTTCCAATCACATTTTTATCTTTAGGCCTTGGGAAAAGCTCCCAAGTTTCAATTTTCATGATCCAATTATGTTCTTCCTCCATTGCTTCCATGCATCCTTGTTACTTGCTAGCTTCATTATATGTATTAGGTCCTATGAAACCCTAAACCTACAAATGCACAAGAGCAACAAACATGGTTAATATTGTTAGATCAAATGCAAGCACACAAGTATGAGAGATTCCCTATGAAATCCACCTATTTAAACTAAAACTAGGAAAACAAAGAACACAATACAAGAAATGAAGTTAAATCCTAATTAAGCCAATAGATTAGTGATCCCATGGGGGAATTGCTGCCAATGGAGTGTTGCAATTGGCCCTTTCCCAATTCCTAAGTTGCAATGTTGAGTGGGTGAGAAATGGTCAAATCTCCAAAGAGATTTTAGCATGACCTTGTTACAAATTGTGAAAATGGTGATAGGTTGAGTGAAATGGGAAAAATTAGCTCTCAATGTGAAGAGAGTAACTTTGAATGCAATTGTGGATGAGAAATGAGGAGAGAAGCCTCCAATTTATAACTTTCAATTTGGAAGAGAAAGTAAGATTTGAGCAATGTGGGACTAACTTTCAACCCAATGGTTGAATGCCACATGTCATGGTGTGAATGGTTAGTAGTTGTGCACATTTTGGCCAAAGTGCCAATAAATGCATTTGGTTTGAATTTGAATTTGTGAGATGACTTGTTGAAGAGGGAAGGGAAATGAAGTTAATGTCACTTGGATCAAGGCCAAGGACATGTAAGAGGTCTTAAATGCCTTGTTGGAAGGATCAAGTCCACTTGGCATTTTTGAATTCAAATAAGGGAATATTCCCTTTTGATGCCATGTGAGGGAAAATGGATGAATTAATAAATCAAAGTAATTGATTTATTGTGCAAGTTGCACTCTCTAGAGAATGTGATAGATTAGGATTAAATTAATCAAAGATTAATTAATTTAATGAAGAATTAGGAGATGTGACAATTTAGACTTAAATTTATGAATTGATTTAAATCAGAATTGAGAGGAAGTGATTCAATTAAATAAATGATTTGATTTATTTAACTAAGGAGGGAAATATTAGATTAAATCAAATAAGGTTTAATTTATTTAATTTAATAAGATGACTTTAGAGAATTTAATCAAACAAAATGATTTATTTAATTAAACAAAAATGCAAGGTTAATTGAATTAAATTGATTAATTTAACCAAAGGAGGTGATAGACCTAATAAGATGAATTAGATTAAGAGATGGGATTACAATGAAATGCTGAGAGTGTGATTTGGGAAGAAATGTTGTTAGTGATCAGGATCAAGCGAGCCAAACCAAAAATGTACATTTTCCATATCTACATTTTCCCCCTCTTTGAAGTAATGTACTTGTTGCATTGATTCAAAGAATAAACTGCCATGATCAAAAGTTCAAAATTTTCTTGAATTTTTCAGATGCCCCACTATTGCCCCAACAGAAGGATAATGCTGGATATTTCCCCCTTGAGAGATCAGACGAAAATTTTGATTTTTTGGATGATCTCATGAAAAAGGATGATAAGGTGTTCAATAGGCCAGACATGCCCCAAAATGCTTAAAAAATGGGTTAAAATGCCAAAAAAGATGTAACATGGCCCTCAATTGGATGAAAATGGGATCGGGGGGCCAAAACCCTAGTTGGAAGGTCAAATTAGGTCAAAAAACCCTAATTTTCAAGCTTAAATAGACTTCGAGGGGTCACTTACAATACACTTGCAATATTAAACCTTGAAAAATTTGACACCTTGAGCTCTGAGTCCTAGTTACGATGGCACAACGACAACTTCCTCTGCACATGTTGGAGCAGGTACGAGTATATCAGCGACCAATCATTGTGGGACCCGTGGTATGTACCCCTATCCGACTTTTATTTTTCTAGTTATTCATGCATTAATTAGGGTTTTTGTTCAGTCTAGGCGGCGTGGCGTGATATAGCGCCATGAAAAATGCAAAGTCGGGGCTGCGGTTCTCTAGAGAACCGCTTGTGCAAAGAGCGCCGCGTGGTGCAGTTTAGGTTTTTAGGGTTTTGGTCACCAAACTCGGTCTCTTTCACAAATAGTGCGGTGCAATGTAGTTTGTCAAAATTAGGTGCCAAAGTCCACCACACGACGTAGTTTGGAACATTAAAAACTACACTGCTTTTGAGAATAGTGTCACTTTTTTTGTTTCAAAGGTGAAATGCGATACGGATAGTATATTTTCTTTAGGTAAACTAACATGACTACTTCCTTGCACAAGAGAGTCATGAGGTCATTCATTCGAGGGAGCACCAGTGGCCAGTACTCGAGAGACTACATGGTATGCATGTGTATCTCTAGGAGGAGCTTGAAATTCTCAGGCTATGGTACATTGCACATGTCCCTGCTATTCAGGAACATTTGGGTATGATACATGCCTTGGCCAAGCGATGGCACAGCAAGACATCATCCTTTCATCTTCCTACTGGCGATGCCACTATTACTCTTGAGGATGTCTGGCGCATCCTACGACTACCCATTCATGGAGCCTGAGTGATCTATGATCTGGAAGAGGGTAGGGATGCCTGCTTTGGTGTTATGGGTGTTGACGAGCTCATCCTTTGCGATGGTCAAATAGATTTGGAATGGTACCGGGGTATAGCCCCTACTTACAAACTGATTGTGGCTGCTATCATTTCTGGTCTCGTAGCTCCTGATCGACGTGGCCGATATATTAGTCTAGGTTGGGGATTGGCATGGGAGTAGATGTGTGTTTGTAGAGTGTGCTTTTGCTGGGGACCAGTACTGCTGGCATCTTTGTATCGAGACTTGCACGAGTTTGCCTATTTGGATGGTCAGGCTCTTGGGGTTGGGTTGACTCTTTCTACTCATTTGGGCATGGGAGCGGATCCCAGTGCTTCGCCCACTTGTGACACCAGTTGTTATAGATATTGATGACCCCGTGGTATGGCGGTATGGTGAGGTAGAGATTCATTTTACTCACATGGGTACAAACAGTATAACCCACTAGCGGCGGGTGTTGGATGAGATGATAGTGTTCATATGGAGGCTATGGATGGGTATAGGTCCATGGAATTCTTAGGCTATGGTATGTTGCACATGTCCCTGCTATTCGGGCACATCTGGGTATGATACATGCCTTGGCCGAGCGATGGCACAGCGAGACATCATCCTTTCATCTTCCTACTGGCGAGACCACTATTACTCTTGAGGATGTTTGGCGCATCCTGCGACTACCCATTCATGGAGCCTGAGTGATCTATGATTTGGAAGAGGGTAGGGATCCCTACTTTGCTGTTATGGGTGTTGACAAGCTCATCCTTTGCGATGGTCAGATAGATTTGGAGTGGTACCGGGGTATAGCCCCTACTTACAGACTGATTGTGGCTGCTATCATTTCTGGTCTCGTAGCTCCTGATCGGCGTGGCCGATATTTTAGTCTAGGTTGGGGATTGGCATGGGAGTAGATGTGTGTTTTTTGAGTGTGCTTTTATTGGGGACCAGTACTGCTAGCCTCTTTATATCAAGACTTGCACGAGTTTGCCTATTTGGATGGTCGAGCTCTTGGGGCTGGGTTGACTCTTCTACTCATTTGGGCATGGGAGCAAATCCCAGTGCTTCACCCACTTGTGACACCAGTTGTTATAGATATTGATGACCCCGTGTTATGGTGGTATGGTGGGGCAGAGATTCATTTTACTCACATGGGTACAGACGGTATAACCCACTGGCGATGGGTGTTGGATGAGATGATAGTGTTCATATGGAGGCTGTGGATGGGTATAGGTTTGTGGTATGATGCTGCTCATTAGCTTTTCTTTGCTCGCTAGGATAGGTTCATGCAGAGCCGGGAGCATACTATGATAGAGAGGTACCTTCCTGATAGGGTAGCTAGACAGTTTGGTGAGGTGTAGGACATACCTGATGATCAATACATGGCCATCTTTTCCCATACGGCAAAGGAGACAGCATGGGGGCAACCGATTCCAGTAGAGGAGGTAGTGTCCTCATTTGGATAGTTAGTGGCTTGGTCATGTCCATATGATCAGGGGCCAGCAGATGCAGGGGTGACTTCAGCATACAGAGCATGGTTTAGACCTCCACTGAGATTGACAGTTCTTGGGATAGTGCTTCCATGTTGGAGGGCCAGAGGTAGGGCAACAAGCAGGGGTCGGGGAGGTGTACCACCTCCTCAGATGTCACCTCTGAGAGATGGAGCACAATAGGTAGTATAGGATGGGCAACCCTAGGTGGGACCACAACATCAACCAGTAGCACAGCCAACGGGACAGCCCGCGAGGCAGCTAGATCCCCGTGATGTCTTGATTCAACAGCTACAGGGCTAGGTATAGGTTCTGATAACTGAGCGAGATGAGGCCCGATAGCAGGTCATTGTAGTTACAACTGAGAGAGATCAGACACGATCCAAGAGGGATCAGGAGATTGGCTGGAAGAGATAGTTAGAGAGCTCAGCCTCCTCATCTCGAGGTCGATCAATTGATATTCGAGAGTATAGAGAGGCTATAAGAGAGGCCGAGTATTATCGGAAGCACTACCGATAGGCAGTGCCATCAGCAGGCAGAGTGCCAAATTTCTCCCAGCAGACAGGGAGGCAGCCAACAGAGGATCATAGTGAGAGATAGGTGGGCAGTAGCCATCAGGGCTAACCCTTTTTTATCATAGATAGTTTTTCATTTTTGATTTATGGGCTGCACTATTTTGGCCTTATTGTACCATGTATTCGATGTACACTTGATCTGATTTGTACCATAACAGTGTATTTTTTGATGATACATATATATGAGATGATTAACCTTTTATGATATGTATGGATGCATTCTGATGTGATGCCATGAGATGTTTCTATTCTTATGCTTATGTGATGTAATGGATGCATTTCTTTTTGTATGTTTTCCATGCTTTTTAATGACGATCCTATGGATGTAATGTATGTTAATGATGGTGTAATAATATGCAAATGGTTATGTATGATGTAATATTTTCTTAAGATGTTTAGAATAAATTTTTTATATTATTTCTCATATTTTAAGATAATGATATGATGTAATGTGCTAATGATCTGGTGGATGCAAGATGTATGCACTGGTGATGTTTTGATTACTATTATGATACCATGTTAGTGTGGAAGGAAGATAGAAGAATTTAGAATTAATGAGTTAGTTAGGATGATGATGGTGATTTGCATTGCTAGGAGTTGGGATTTTCAAAGGGTCAATTAAGTTATGTTTGATAACACACATAGGTACAGTGCATCAAGGTATAAAGGACTAGGATGACATGATACCTAGTGTGATGGACTTTGACTTGTCAAATAGATAGGAGTAACTTGTTCACACTTGACAAATGAAACCTTATTTTGAATACAGTTCAGATATTCCAGACATCTTGGGCCAAAACATAAGAAGGCAAGCCTTCTTATGTGGTCAACAAGACACCTCAAACATCCTCCCTACAAACAAAAAAAAGTACGCATGATGAAGTTATTTTACAAGAGTAACCAACAAGCACAGTAGATAAAAAAGATAATAATCCTTGCCCCATTCCTTTCTCTCTAAACCTGTTTTGTTTTAGGCATCATCGAGAGGTCCTTGGAATGAGCACAAAATAAGATAAGTCAACAAAAGACCAAATAAAACAAACCAAACAAGCTAATGTTCTTCATACCGCTAGCCAAGACTAACTATTGTGGGGTACCTAATGCTTATGTCCATTGTAGGAAAGCTTCTTCCTAGGACATGTTGTGATTAGGGTTTTGATAGGACTGATTTGGGTGATAAGCTATTGATATTCTAAGTCGATCAACTTGCTTGTTTATTGACTGAGACTTTCAAGGCTGTTGATGATTAGGTGTTCACTTTTGAACCTGCTAGACTTGCTTTTGACTGAATTACCAAAGGGTGAAGGTGATGATTGATTTTATTATGAGTGATGATAATCATGGGTGAAAGCGAGATGAAATGGGTGCACCATTTTGGATTTTCAAATATTTTGAGGCTATTTTTGGTATTTTTAGATTTTACGATGAAAGGACTAACTTAAAGACCTATCTTAGGGGTCTTAGGAGCTGATCCATATATTAGCCTTGCCTACGTTATATACGTAGAGACCACGTAGTTTGACTGATGATGAACTGAATTGATGATAAGATGGAAAAATGGATTGTCCCTTTTTATTGCTTAAAGGACTGACCTAAGATGCAGACTAGATGGGAAAATAGATTGCCAAATGCGACGAATGCCTAAAGGACTAACTTAAATGTAGACTAGATGGGCAAATGGATTGCATATGTGATAGACACCTAAAAGACTGACCTAAATGTAGATTAGATGGGCAAACAGATTGCCAATGCGATGGATGCCTAAAGGACTGACCTAAATGTCTCGGGGGATGATCAAAGATCAACCTTGCCTACGTTCAAGCTCAGAGATGATGTAGTTCGACAAGGTGTATGACTGATAAGACTCAATGATGAATTTTTTGAAGATTTTTTGATATTTTGACATGCTTTTGGATTTTTTGATGATTTGGATGATTTTGGTTTTTTTGATGAATTTTTGAATGTTTTTGATTTTTGATTTTTGAGAAGATTCCTGAATATGTACGAATTTGATCCGATGCCGATACGAGAACATGCCCCCAGCGTGGTGTGATAGACTACTTCGATAAAGGTAGGACAAACTGACCTTAGGAGTATGCCAAGTAGTGCTATGGTGGAATATGATATGGACACCAACTCAGGCTATGGTATGGATGCGAGCAAATGGGTGGATGGATGTTTTATTGAAATGTGATGGAATGGATGAGTGAGTTATGTAGATCCTGGTGGATAGAGAGTGCTTTATTTATGCTTGACACCTGTTTGCCAAGTTTTCACCAAGGTACTTGTCCAAAGTGCCACCAAAGTGGTTTTCACTAGAGGATGATTTTTTCTTTACTATTTTCAATCATTTTTTTGATTTTTTTGTTGTTGCCAAGATGCCTATTTGCTAGGTTTTCGTCAAGGTAACTATTTTTTCAGGACTTTTTCTGATTGTTTTTGTATTTTCTGTTTCTATACCTTTCAAGTTCTTAGGCATAAAACTTTTTGAGGTGAGAATTGTTCATGGGCTCTTATAGAGGCTCGCCTTCTGGTGTTGCCAATTGATATGCCCCTGATTTATAGCTTGCAGTGATGATGAAATGTCCCAGCCAGTTGGGTTCAAACTTTCCTTTGCTATCTGGGTTTGGTACATTCTTTTGGCTCTCTTTTAGCACAAGGTCACTGACTTGGAAGGTGTGTTGCTTGATCTTCTTGTTGTAGCTCTGTTTCAGGTGATTCTGGTAAACCTATAGATGATTTAGGGCATCCATGTGCCATTCATCTAGTAACTCCAACTCATTTAGTCTTGTAACCCTGTATTCCTCATCTATGATGAGGTTTTGCAATGATATCCTTAGTGATGGGAGCTCAATCTCGATAGGGAGGATGGCTTCTGATCCATAGACCAAGGAAAATGGGGTGGCCCCTATTGGTGTGTGGATGCTGGTGCGGTAGGCCCATAAGACGGGGTTTAACTATAGATGCCAGTCATGACCAGAGTCATTGACTATTTTCTTAAGGATCTTTAGAATGGTTTTATTAGTTGCTTCTGCTTGGCCATTGCCTTGTGGGTAATATGGTGTGGAAAAGCAGTGTTGGATTTTGAATTTTTCACACCAGTCATGGACATCCTAGTTCTTGAAGGGTGTCCCATTATTAGAGATAATGGATTAGGGAACACCGTACTGACAAATGATGTAGTTCAGGATGAACTTGGATATTTGTTTACCTGTGATGTAGGTCATGGGAATTGCTTCGACCCACTTGGTGAAATATTCGGTGGCGGTAATAATGAACTTATGGCCATTGGATGAGGTGGGTGAGATTTTACCTATGCGATCGAGCCCCCATTGGGAGAAGAGCCAAGGTGTAACAAAAGGATGTAATTCTTGAGCTGGTGCATGAATGAGGTCTCCATGTTGTTGGCACTATAGACACCTTTTGACAAAGTCATGTGCCTCTCTTTCCATTGTCGGCCAATAGTATCTGGTTCTCAACAACTTCTTAACCAAGGTCATACCACTTGAATGCGAACCGCAAGTGCCATTGTGTAACTCAATTAGAGCAGTTAAGGCCTCCTCAGGTTTTAGGCAACGTAATAGGGTTCCATCTATACTTCTTTGGAAGAGAGTTTATCCTAGGATGACAAATTGTAAGGACCTTTTGACAAAGGTTCGCTTTAGGTTCGGGGTAATGTCAGCTAGGAGGACTCCTAATCTCAGATAGGTGTAGATGTCATGGTACCAAAGATCACCGAGACCAATGAGTTCATACGCATATTCTGATTTGGGTACCTCGAAAGTTGGTACAGGAAGCTGCTTTACGAGGAATTCATGTTTCGAGATGTTGCGAGGGATATCTAGTAAGGATCCGATTGTTGTCATTGCATTCATTGCTTTGCTGTTTTCCCTTGGTATTTGCTCAAAGGTGATGTTGATGAATGATTCCTTCAGACTTTCTACTACCTTTTTGTATGGTGTGAGCTTATCATCTTTGATTTGGTATTCACCGTTGACTTGGTTGATGATAAGTTGTGAGTCTCCATAGACCTTTAGTGCCATGATTCTCCTCTATGATGATATTTTGAGACCTATGGTTAAAGCCTCATATTTTGCAATATTGTTTGTACAGGGGAATGCCAACTTGTAAGATCTCAGTATATAGTCCACCTAGGGGGTGATGAAGAACACACTGGCTCTTGATCCATGTGTGTAGGAGCCATCAAAGTATAGTTTCCAGTGGTCGGCTGCACTGAGATTGAAAAGGGACTCATCTGGAAATTCTAAAATGAGTGGGTTATCTGTGTAGAGGGGAGCTTCTGCTAGTTGGTCCGCAATAACTTTTCCTTTGATCACTTTTCACTCGACATACTCAATGTCATGTTCATATAGTATCATCACCCATTTAACCATTCTTCCTGTAAACATTGCCTTTGACAACAGATATTTGAGAGGGTCTATCTTGGCAATTAGCTTAATTTGATGAGCTAGCATGTAGTGTCTGAATTTCTGGGTTGCAAACACCACTGCGATGCAAGCTTTCTCTATTGATGTTTAATTGAGCTCGTGCCCTACCATTGTTCTGCTGATATAGTAAATGGCCCGTTCGGTTCCCTTTTCATCATATTGGGCTAAAAGGGCACCAAGGGCGGCTGTCGTTGCTGAGATGTATAGAATCAATGGTTTCCCTACAATCAGTGGCATCAAAATAGGTGGTGTAAGTAGGTATTCCTTGATCTTTTTGAATGTTTGTTTACAGTTGTCATCCCACCTGAATGCTACTCCCTTGTGGAGTAGGTGTGAATAGACAATCTATTTATCTGCCAGTTGTGTTATGAATCTTCTGATGGACTAGAGTCTAACTTGTAATCCTTTGAGTTGCTTTAGTGTTCTTGGTGCTTCCATATCAAGGATTGCTTTTACCTTTGCACGATCCACTTCTATCCCTTTGATTGAAACTATGTACCCCAACAAATTTCCTGATTGTACCCCAAAGATACATTTCTTTGGGTTGAGTCTGACCTTGTATTTTTCTAGCCTATCAAAGATTGCACTTAGAGTTGCTATGTGATCCTGTCTCTTCTTTGATTTTGCCAATATGTCATCCATGTAGTCTTCGATAGTTTTGTGGATCATGTTGTGGAAAATCAGTGTCATGGCCCTTTGGTATGTAGCTCCTACATTCTTTAACCCAAATGGCATCACATTCCAGCAGTAGGTACCCCAAGGACATCTAAAGGCTATCTTATGCTGGTTCTCTTTTGCTATCATTATCTGATTGTATCTCAAGAAGCTGTCCATTAGGGACAGCTTCTCATGTCCGACCATCATGTCCACTATCATGTCAATGTTGGGTAGTGGAAAATCATCCTTAGGACAAGCTTTGTTTAGATCTCTAAAGTCTATGCAGACGTGGATGCCCCCATTTGGTTTTGAGACTGGAATAAGGTTAGATACCCATTCTGGATAGTCAATCAGGCATATGAAGTGAACATCCAGGAGCTTTTGTAACTCAATCTTAATGAGCAAGGCTATTTGCGGGTGCATTTTCCTCAACTTTTGTCTCACTAGTTTCACTCTAGGGTAAACAGCCAAATGATGAACCACCACCTCAGGATCTAGACCTAGCATGTCAGCATAGGTCCATGCAAATTTTACCTTTCTTTCTTTTAGGAATGCTATTAACAATTCTTGTTCCTCTGCTAGGAGAGACTCGCTGTAGAAAGTGATTTGCGGTTATGTTTCCATTCCCAAATTGATAGGGTTGCACTACACTGCCAAGACTGCTGACTTTTCTTGATATAGAGAAGTAGGGGGCAGATTGAATCCTTCATCCTCCGGTGCCTCAGAGAGGTTTTCACCATTGGATGCATCCTTTATTTTTACTGTTTTGTTGTTAGAGAGTGCCATAGTGTGGTTTTCACTCCATAACTCTGAGCTTATTCTCGATATTTTCCTTTTGCAACTGAAGGAATCAATCGTCTCCCCATAGTATGCCTGGGTGTCTAATGTGATGTTGAAGCCTACCTTATGATCCCCACATGGAATTGTATCCCTTAGTCCCATGAATTCTAAGAGTGCCTCATCATTTTCGAATGAGTCTAGAATGGGCGGTCCTCATTGATCGTGATCGATGGGTTGCGGGTGTAGTAAGGTGATTCAGTGGATTTGTTGGTTTGAATCAACTGTGGAGGCACTAATCATTAACAAGGTGGAATCTTCAAAGAGCCTAGGGATACCTACTATGGTATCATCATCGTCACTACTGGCTCAAACATCAATGACGTCAAAGGTGAAGTTATCAAGTGGGATACCTAGGCATACAGGTGGTCTAGGAGTAGTTGCTGTTACCTAAGGAGAGGACCTGATCACCCTACTGGGAGTACCTCTACCACGTATGATTATACTTGGAGGAGTATACCCAAGGCCAAGGTTTCACATTCTTCTTTCTACAATGATGGGCTCCAGCCGTCCATCGCTATTTCTTCCAAGGCTTTTGTTCCTATTATAGCCCATACCAAACATCATTTGCAACCCTCTATTAGTTTCATCCATGGATAGGGTGGGGGTGGGACTTTCATCTTGGTATAATGTGTTTGAGATGTCTCCCTCATTCACATTTTCTTGAATGAGATCCCCCCAATGACAAAATCTAGAGGGGTTTTCTCTAACAATGTGGATAGGTGTTTTAGCTTGTTGAGGTTGCCCATGCGACCTAGGAGATTGTGGTAACTCTCCTACAAAAAATGCATTCCTTTTCATTTTGTAGTTGCTGTATCCATTGTCTTGGATCATGTTTTTGATTTTAGATATGTTAGGGATGGTGGGTGTCTCTGTTGCAGAAGTGGAAGCGAGGTTGGATGGGTTGATGTATGAAGTGGATAGGCCTTCATCATTTTTTGGTACTTGGGGGACCTTATAAAACTTGGCTTCCAAGTTTTTGCAATAGGCGAAAGGTTCAAGATCCCCATATATAGTGACCTCCTCATTCTGATGTGAAAAATTGATACATTGGTGATATGTCAAGGCTACTGCCTTCATTCCGTGGATCCACAGGCATCCAAGAAGGATATTATATGGTAGGTCGAGGTCGAGGACCTGACAAGTGGTTTCCATAGTTGCTGGTCCCACTTGGATGGGGATTTTGGTAGTGCCCTGAGACACTCTTTCTTGGTCATCATATGCCCTTATCGTGATGCTTTTGTTTTTATTAATGGAATCCTTGGCGAATCCCAATTTCTTTATGAGCTTTAGAGAACAGATGTTAAGGCCTGCACCCCCATCCAACAAAACTCTTTTGAATTTCTTTTTATGGACAAGCACTTGAAGGTGAAGTGCATGGTTATGAGATGGCTGTGGTGGGAAATCTTGGTCAAATAATGTAATGAGATTTGAGGTAATGATGTTACCCACCATAGCCTGGAACTACTCTGTGTCAAGAGTAGTAGAGATGGTGGATGCAGGTAATGCTTCATCAAGGATCTTCCTATGAGCGGCAGAGATTTTAATAGTTCCATGATGGAGATTTGGGTGGGGGTTCTCTTCAGCTGGTCAATGACATTGTAGTCATAGGAGATGGATTTTGTATTAGAAATGGGGGTCTTAGCTATTGCCCCAGTGATGGTAACCTTTCCACCACGTGTGGTGACTCCACAGTTGTTGTTGGTTCCTTTGACATTTATAACTGTGACCATTTCATCGACACATCCAACTATCTCCTCATACACTAGATTAGCACTAGAATATTTTTGCTTGCCCTTATTGTTCACTTGATTATTTCCTTGATTGTTCCCTTGGTTGTGGTTCGGTATTGGATTCGTGTATATTTTCAAGTCTTGGTTTTCGGCTGGCTATTCGATATTGATGATCTTATCCTCGATGAGGTCCTGGATGATATTTTTTAGCTCATGCAATTGGCGGTGGTATGTCCTTTGATCTTATGAAAGTCACAAAGGAGATTCTCATTACACCATGGTGGTTTGGTCATGGGTTCCACGTATTGCTCAGAGTTAGATATTTTGATAAGATTTTCCTTGACCAATTTCTTCATGATGGATTCGATAGATTCACCAAGAGCCGTGAACTTCCTCTTGGGGGGATATTTGCCTCGGGGAGGTGGTCCTCCTTGATTACCCAAGTTATTGATTTCATTGGTGGGTGTTGGTTGTTGTTGTGCTACTACCACATTAGTCTTCACATTGTTGTGATTATGATTTTGCGGTTGATGATGGGTTTGGATGTTCTACTTAGGGGCATTGATGACCACTTTAGCATCGACCATGCCATTGTTTGTGATATTTTTGTTCCTCAACCATGTTCGAGGTTTATCATTATAGTTATTGGACAGGTCGTTATCCTGTGGTGGAGTGAATGTTGATGCTCCTCCTCGCGTAGTAAGGGCTCTTTCTATGTTGAGCACCTTTGGGATCAGTTGGTCATATGATGTGATGCATTGCATTTTCAAGGAGAATGCCAAGTTTTCATCTAGGTTGGAGATGATCGTGCAAACTTGTTGCTCTTCTGGCATGGTCCACTTGCTTTGATTGGCCTTGGATCGCCATCTTTGTAAGAAGGTTGCGAATAACTCTCCTTTTTCTTGTTTGAGTGTGGATAGTTCTTCCAAACTAACATCCACACCCATATTGAAAGCATAATTCTTAAGGAAAGCTTCCATGATTTCCTCGAATGTTTTAATGCTCGTGGGTAGCTGAGAAAACCATTCCATGGCTGGACTAATCAGACTACAAGGGAGGAGTCACATTAGATAAGTGTCATCATATGCAACTTCCATGCAATGCACCTGAAATTCCTTGACGTGGTTTTCAGGGTTGCCTGTTCCATAATACTTACCAAATTTGGGGATCTCAAATCCCTTTGAGAATGGTATCATGGTGAGACTTCTGTCAAAAGGATAAGGGCACAAGTTTCCTGGTGTTCTTGTTGTTTTTCCTGCCTATAAGTCCAACACTTGCTGTGAGAGCAATTTGATTTGTATTGCGATATCTTTGCTTGGGTCGGGAGGTGGAATAAATGAGTTGTGAGGCATTTGCGATGTTTGATGGGTGGGAGGAGTACTAGTGGGCATTTGCTACAAGCTCTACTATGCGTTCAAAGCCTGTTGGTATGCTTGCATTTGTGTCAACAACGCTTGTTGTTGATCTTGCTACTGTTGTTCCAACAACGCTTGTTGCTGGTCCATCTATTGTTGTTCCCATGAAGCTTGCTGTTGGTCAAGCTGCTGTTGTGCTAGCAAAGCTTGCTATTGGTCTAGCTGTTGTTGCACCAACAAAGCTTGTTGTTGGTCGAGCTACTATTGTGCCAACAAATCTTGTTGCTTGGATTGTTGTTGTGCTTGAAAGTCTTGCAGGGCTTGTTGGTATGCTTGCAGATGGATTGCTTGTAGTTGCACTTTGTATTGTGCTTGCGCCTGTTGCTGGGCCTGAGCTTGGGCTTGAGCTTGTGCTTGGGCTTGTGCTAGAGCTTGGACTTGGGCTTGGGCTTGAGCTTGAGCTTGTGCTTGAGCTTGGACTTGAGCTTGGGCTTGAGCTTGCTGCTTTTGCTTGAGTACTCTTTGTTGGTTGGCCTTTTGAAGGGTTTGGATTAGAGTGGTGAATGAATTCACCATGTTGGCCTTTGGTGGGATTGGTGGTGGAACGGGAATGATGCTAACCATTGTGACAGGTGAAAGGGTTATGGTGGTGGTTGGGATTTGGGTTGTTGGAGGGGTGGTGGAGATGCTCAGTCCTTGAGAGGGTATGCTTTGGGATATTTGAGGATCGATTGCTAAATTTGTTGCAGTGGCTTGAATGGTTGGCACTTGTTGCTGTGATGTTGCGGGCAAGAAGAGGGAATTTGATGTGATGTTCACATTTCCCGATTATGAGAAAATATCGATGTTTAGGGGAGGAAACCCCAATCCAAGAGGTGATGTGGTTGTGAATGGAAATGGGGGAAGAGATGGTATGCTACCTTGGAAAGAAAAAGGATTAGCAATATCGGTTGTTCCAAACAAACCACCTTCTCCTTGTGGTAGAGAAGTTTGCATGTTTGGTTGATAGGTTGGTGAGGCATGGAATGAAGATGAACCAACAAGATTGTGGAATGTGAGTGGGATGTATGGGTGTAATGGATTCACTGGGATAGAATTATCCGGTGAGGTAGTGATAGCCACCTCTATGTTGGTCACAAGGCGATGCTGCTATAACTCTCGAAACATTGCACTTCCTTTGTTCATGATTGACGAGGTTGGTGTGATAGCTATCATGCTGTGAGGTATTTCTTGATTGGCGTTTGGCATTGGGGATGCATTAGTAAGAGGCATATCCATACTATTGCTTACATCAAGTTCGGAAGGGAACTAGACCCCTCCCTCCACTAACGTGCTTAAGTATTTGAACATGGCACTAACAATTATGTGGTTCTCTAGATTTTGAACCATTTTCATTATTTCAAACTGTGTCATCCCCATGTCTTCATTTGTGATGTCTTCTTCATAACTCTCCTCTTGAGGATTTTGTGATGGAAAAGAAGAGTTACTTGGGGGATCGCTTGATCTCACAAGGTTTATTTTGGAGGTTACTTGACTCATGTCAATGGAAGTTGATATTTCATTGATATTTTCCATGTTCTTCTTGTATTGTGATCTTGTTTGAACCATAAAAAATAGGGATCATTTGATCCTAATTTTTTAGGCTCAAAAGAGAAGAACTAGGGAAGCCAAATATCAAAGAGGGTGGTAATGATGATGTGAAAAATGGATGAAGCGGGTGAGTGAAAATTTTTGGAGAACTTTATGCTAAACTTATTAGGACTTGATTGATTATGATGGTTTGACTATGTGTATTGAGTCAAACCATATTGTAGTGAAGTTGTAGTCCCTAGGAAGTTGTGTTATCCTAGGGGAACTTGCACAAGCAAGTAAATTGGCTAAGTGTGTTAAGCCAATGTGATTGTGAACTAGTAGACCTTAGGAAGTTGCATTATCCTAGAGGTAAATTCATCCAAGATTTTTGACTATTTTGGCTAGGTGTGTTAAGCCAAGATAGGGTGATATTGGTTTTAGCCCTTTAAGTTTAGCATGAGTGATTTTTCTAGAGTTCTCAAGAAGTTCGATGATGGAATGAGATATTGGTTGGATGGAAAGATGCATGAGGATGACAACTTTGATCCTAGACTTGAACCTAGACACAACTCTTTTTACAAGACCTCGGTGCTGAAGAACACGCTAGACTTCCTATGAGAGGAAAGCAAACCTTTCAAAAAGTTCGGGGTTTTGTTGATAGTAGAACGCATACAAAGTTGGATTATTCCTTGAAGCCTTTTTATAGAAGTTGTATACTAGTCTTTCTCTGACTTCAAAGAGAATTTCAAGGCATTTTTCATAGGCTTTTATACTTATCTTTTTGAACCTTGGTTTTGGAATCTTGATCTTTTGGGAAATCATTTGGAACAACACATATGAGGTTCAATTTGTCCTTTTATCTTGGCTTAATGAATTATTTTTACCAAAGACACTTGCTTGCTTTATGTTTCAAACTATTTGTCTAATGTCCCACTTTCTTTCTCATCCCACAAGGTCCATTGTGTGGAAATCAAGGAAAATAAGGCAAAAGTTACCTATGTTTAACCTTATTGAAAACAAATGATGATAGAATCCAAGCGCTTAGAAACCTCTAAGGGTATGATCCCTAGGGAAAGAAAGAGTGCCTAAATTCATCAAAGGTATTTGTTTCCTAAAAGGGGTTTGAAATTCAAAGTTCTTTGTGAATGTTCATTTTGCAAATGTTTTCGAGAACCAAGCAATATGTTTTCCACTTTCAAGCACCTTTTACAACCCTAGGATGATGAGACAATATTCTATTGGGTTCCCACTTAGACAAATCCAGTTGTGCATATTTTATGTGAATGGCTAAATGCTTGGCCACACTGGCTCCCCTCCATGGCACACACTTCTCGGGTCATCCAAGCATTAGTACCCATGAATCTCCCATGGCATACTTTCCATCTCTACAAAAAACCTGCATGTATAATGTGGGGTGGCTTCAAAGGACATGACCTTTTGCACCAACAAAATAGACAAGGTTTTGGATTTTTCTAAACAAAGGGTTTTAATTCAGGCATTCTATTCATGGGGGATTATCCAACGTCGGTGAGAGTCCATTTCTGTCCATCTCATCAAAATAATCCTTGTGATTCTTGAACTTTTCTCAAGCATCCACACTTATATATTGGTTGGAAGTCACTTGGCTTTAGCGTATTCCCGGTTGGGTCATTCCCTTGGGGTGAGTAATTTTTCCCACCAAAGCAGGCCCGCTAGGATAAACAATAGAAAGCTAACATATCCCGTCGTTCACACAACCTTTGTTGAAAAACAAAGAGGAGAACCTCCGCAATATGTCGTGCTCACACTCACATGTTTTGTTCAATTGTTAGGTACCCAAATTGAAATGAGGAGGCAGTATTTTATGCAACTTAGTGTCACCAAAAAGACTTTTGATTCTCAAGATCACTGTGAAGTGCGAGAGAAGCGCATATGCCTTTTCAAATGACACTACTTTGTAAAAAAGATTACAAGACACAAAGAACACATGTTTGTTTTAAATCCCTCAAAGCAATAATGAATTCTTTTTAAGCACCAAAGGAAATGTGAGATTGCTTTGTTCAATTGTTATCCTTTAAACAAAATCTAGTATGTTTGTCAAAGGTTCTTTTTAGCCCCTTGGGAACTTTTGAAAAGAAATTTGATTGTTTATTTTAGAACCCAAAAGAAGTTTAGTGTTCCTAAGGCAAATGAATTTAACAAATTCCTTTTAATCAAGAATCTAAAAGTCCTGAAAGAGTGTTGAGGAACACTTTAGTGTTTAAGAACACTTTGTACAAAATGAGCATGATGTCATAATGAATATCCTACTTTGCTTGAAAAAGGGAATTTGTTTGTTCTTTTTAAGCCCAAAGTAAATCTAGTGTTTCTAAGGCCAAAGATATTAACAAATTTCTCCTAACAAAATTTTAAAATCCCTCAAAAGTGTTGAAGAACACTTTAGTGTTTAAAAACACTTTTTTGCATGATGAGTATGAGGTCATGATGAGCTTCAAACTTGCAAAATGACAAAAAATCAGAGAGCAAAAAGACAGCAAACAAGGTTAAGAATTAAAAAAATCCAAAACTTAAAATGCACATGTCAATTTTAGACCTCATTGTTTTTCCGTGGAGTAGTTTGTAAAAGCAGCACAGTTTGGGTAAAAGCAGTGCTATATAGCACCACGCGATTAACTGTGGGCGGTGCTCTATAGAAACAAAGAGTGTATAAGCGACGTGATATGGGTAAGTGACATAGTTTGGAAGCGACCCTATTTAAAAATTCAAAATTTTTAGGTGGGAAAGTAGGAGCGACAGATTTTGGATGAAACATGATGCGATATAGCACCACAGTGCTGAAGGCGGTGCAGTATAGCTCCGCAAGAAAGAACGCGGTAAAGTTAGGAAATTTGAAAAAATGACAAGCGGGAGTGAAAAGCGGCAAAGTTTAAAAAACCCTACACGGTTCAGTATGGAACTACTTCCTTGAAAGCGGTGAAGTATTGCGCTGTGCCTATGAAAGCGACTCAATATGATGTCACATGACTGATTTCCGGTGACTTGTAGGAAAATGTTAGAAAAAAACACAGAAATTTAAAAAAAACATGATTAATTTCTTGATTCTGCCCTCCTTCTAGCGCCAAAATGTGAACCCCTAAACCTACAAATACACAAGAGAAACAAACATGGTTAATATTGTTAGATCAAATGCAAGCACACAAGTATGAGAGATTCCCCATGAAATCCACCTATTTAAACTAAAATTAGGAAAACAAAGAACACAATACAAGAAATGAAGTTAAATCCTAATTAAGCCAATAGATTAGTGATCCCATGAGGGAATTGGTGCCAATGGAGTGTTGCAATTGGACCTTTCCCAATTCCTAAGTTGCAATGTTGAGTGGGTGAGAAATGGTCAAATCTCCAAAGAGATTTGAGCATAACCTTGTTACAAATTGTGAAAATGGTGATAGGTTGAGTGAAATGGGCAAAATTAGCTCTCAATGTGAAGAGATTAAATTTGCATGCAATTGTGGATGAGAAATGAGGAGAGAAGCCTCCAATTTATAACTTTCAATTTGAAAGAGAAAGTAATATTTGAGCAATGTGGGACTAACTTTCAACCCAATGGTTGAATGCCACATGTCATGATGTGAATGGTTAGTGGTTGTGCACATTTTGGCCAAAGTGCCAATAAATGCATTTGGTTTGAATTTGAATTTGTGAGATGACTTGTTGAAGAGGGAAGGGAAATGAAGTTAATGTCACTTGGCTCAAGGCCAAGGACATGTAAGAGGTCTTAAATGCCTTGTTGGAAGGACCAAGTCCATTTGGCCTTTTTGAATTCAAATAAGGGAATATTCCCTTTTGATGCCATGTGAGGGAAAATAGATGAATTAATAAATCAAAGTAATTGATTTATTGTGCAAGTTGCATTCTCTAGAGAATGTGACATAGATCAGGATTAAATTAATCAAAGATTAATTAATTTGATGAAGAATTAGGAGATGTGACAATTTAGACTTAAATTTATGAATTGATTTAAATCAAAATTAAGAGGAAGTGATTCAATTAAATAAATGATTTGATTTATTTAACTAAGGAGGGAAATATTAGATTAAATCAAATAAGGTTTAATTTATTTAATTTAATAAGATGACTTTAGAGAATTTAATCAAATAAAATGATTTATTTAATTAAACAGAAGTGTAAGGTTAATTGAATTAAATTGATTAATTTAACCAAAGGAGGTGATAGAACTAATAAGATGAATTAGATTAAGAGATGGAATTATGATGAAATGCTTAGAGTGTGATTTGGGAAGAAATGCTATTAGTGATCGGGATCAAGCGTGCCAAAATGAAATTGTACATTTTCCATGTCTACAGGTTCTATCTTTGTGTAGACATGGAAAATATACTGATGCACTTGATCCTGATTACTAACATCGTTTTGTCCTGAGTCACCTTCTCAGCTTGTCATCACTTTTCATCCCTTAATTAAATAAATCATTATTTATTTGATTAAGTCATTTCTCCCTATTGATTAAATTAATCAATTTAATTTAATTAACCCTGTATCTCTGTTTAATTAAATAATTCACTTTATTTAATTACAACTCTAAAGTCCTCTTATTAAATTGAATAAATTAAAACCTTATTTAATTTAATCTAACATTGTCCCCTTTAGTTAAATAAATCAAAATTTTTATTTAATTAAACCCTTCCTCTCAATTTGATTTAAATAAATGCATAAATTTAAGTCTAAATTGTCACATCTCCTAATTCCTCATTACATTAATTAATTTTTGATTAGTTTAATTTTAAATCATGTCCCATCCTCTAGCTTTTACCACTTGCACATGAAAATAGATTTAATTCATTTATTAAATCTCTATTTTCTCTCAACATGGCATAAAAGGGGAATATTACTTCAAATTTGAATTCAAATCCAAGTGGACTTAGTCCTTTCAACAAGGCATTTATTTCACCTTACAAGTCGTTTTTCCTTGAGCCAAGTGGCCATAACTCCATTTCCTTTCCCTCTAAACATGTCACATTCAAATTTGAATCCAATAGAATTTATCATGCACATTGACCAAATGTGCTCATTCCTCCTCCAATCACATGTGGACAAGTGGCCTCTTCTCATTGGTTGGTCTTTTGTCCCACATTCATCCAAATCTTCCAATCTTCCATTCTTCAAATCTATAAATAGAGGCCTCCTCTATTGCAATATCATCAACAATTTGAGTAAACTCACTACACTCAATTTCATCTTCAAGAATATCCATTTTCATCTATTTTTATCAAGCTCTTAGCTAGATTATGCAGGAATTCAACCAAAGTGGATCAAATCTTTCATCGAATCATCATCAAGCTTACAAAGGAGTTGGGAAAGGGCCAATTTCTACACATAATTGGCACCAAATCCCCCATGGGATTGTGTGTTTGTATTGCTTAGATAGAATTTAACTTAGTTTCTTGTTTTGTTCTTCATTTTCTTTCTATTTGAGCATTGCAAATGGATTTCATGGGGAATCCTTGTTCTTACTTTCATATGAACCTAATAATGTGCTTGTTTGCCATGTTTGTGTAGGTGTAGGATTGGGGTTCACACTTTGATAGTAAAAAAAAATGTACTTGTTCACTTGATATTTCTAGCTTCTTTCGGGTTAAAACCCCATAATCTTTATCACCTATGATTTGACCTACATAGTGATTTTTCTAAACATACTTGGCTAGAGTTTTTGAGACAACTTCTTCTGTATCTTTAATGATCTTATGAATTGGTTCCTCATCATATTCTTCCTCTAAAAGAGTAGTATTCTGAATAGTTTCATCAACCTTCACATTTTCACTTTCAATTATCCTCTTCAATATTTTGTTGTAACATCTATAAGCCTTGATTCTTAAAGAGTAACTAAGAAAAATGCATTCATTTGATCTTGAATCAAACTTACCCAAATTCTCTTAATCTCTCTTAATATAGCACTTGCTTCCAAATATTTTGAGGTGATTTATTGATGCTGGTATTCCCTTCCATAAATCACATGGAGTCTTCTCTATCTTGCACCTAGTCTGAACTCTATTCAGAATATACACAACTGTCTATGTAGTTTCTCTCTAGTACATATCTAGCATATTTTCTTGACATAACATAGTCCTTGTCATTTCTTGTACAATCTAGTTCTTTCTTTCAACATCTCCATTTTGCTGTGGAGTTCTAGGGGTAGAAAACTACCTCTAGATTCTATGATCTTCACAAAATCTATCATAATTATCAGCTATAAACTCTCTACCTCTATTCAATCTCAGGAAATTTATTGTCCTTTCAGTCTCATTCTCCACCATAGCCTTAAATGATTTGAAATTCTCAAAATATTTTGATTTCTCTTTTAGATATGTAATCCAAGTCATCATAGTATAATCATCAATCAACATCATGAAGCACCTATCTCCTTGTGTAATTTTAGTCCTCATTGGTCTACATAGATCTGTATGTACCAAATCCAATGGATTTGATGTGGAATACTCCTTAGAAGGATATTTTATTTTTGTTTGCTCCCATTCAGGATATGGTTTGCAACTGATTGACTAAGGTTTCTTAATTCTAGGAATATCTTAGACTACCCCTTTTGAACTAATCTTGAAAATATCATCAAAATTCATGTGTCCTAATCTTTTATGCCATAGATAGATTTCATCCTTCTACACAATAAGACAATTATTTGCATTCAACTCATTGAAGTGATAAATATTACTGTCCCTCTTGCTTTCTTCCATAATTAGCTCACCAATACTTGATTCTCTTATTTCACAACCATTAGAACTAAAGGAAAGCTTGTATCCTTTATCACACATTTGACCGACACTCAACAAATTATGTTTCAAACCTTAAACATACAAATCTTTATGTGTCTTTATTTTACAACCATCAAGATTCAAAGTACGCTTATCGAAAATTTGGCAATTGAATTGTTTCCAAGGGTAATTGAACCACCTTCAAATTTCTTAAAATTCATGAAATTACTTTTATATCCATTCATATGACTAAAGAAACCACTATCAATAATCCACAAATTCTTCCTCTCCTGAGCATGTATAGTAGTCTGAGCAATCATGCAATTTTCAAAATTCTCTTCAAGAACCTTCTTCCAAAACTTTTTCAAAACATCACTTCCCTTTTTTGGTAACAAGGGATTCCCAAAATTACTTCTGCAATTCCTTGCAATATGTCCAATTTTTTTGCACTTGAAACAAATAACATTGAAATTGAATAGGGGTGCAAATGCATCATTATTGATAAAATCCCTTCTTCTTACCGAAACTCTTCTACAATCCACAACCTTATGTCCATACTTATTATAACTAAAACAATAAATAGAGAAAGAAAAATGTGACTTGGTATTGTATCCTTGTCTTCTAGATCTCCTCCTTTTGTTTTGTACTTGAATAAATCCATCATTCTGAGTCATACTTCCATCGCTTGTCATTTTATTTTCTGATTTTGAACTTCTAGGACTTGTCACTTATGAAATTTCCTTAGTAGCCTTCTCTGACTATTCTATCACCTTTTTCTTCTGATCATTAAAACCCACTCTAGTTTTCCCTTGCAAAAAAATTGACCTTCCAATATCTAATCTAGGGTTTCAGTAAGTTTTTACTGAACTTCAATTGCAACTGCTGATTTGACTTCTCAAGTTCTTTTTTGGTTGCAATAACTTCAACTTCAAGCTTTTCATAGTGTTTGTCTCTTAATAGTAATTTTTCTATCAAAACTTCTTCAACTCTTTTTGCTTCTTTTTCCTGAGTCTTCAGTTCAACAATCATCTTTTCAACATTCTTCCAAATTTTTCTATTCTTTCTTTGGTTCTTCTTCTACAATTTTGACATTTAGCTTCTTGATTTCTTTTCTGACCCATAATAATTTCTTCATAAGATCTACTTCTTCATTTTCTTTGGAGCCTATTTCAACATCACTATTAATAGTTTCAAAATACATAAACACAAATTTTCCATTTTACTCTCTAGATGCATCTTCATCCTCTTCTTCAATGGAATATTCTCCATCCTCATTAGTGTAGAAAATCCTATGTTTCCTCTGACCTTTGGATCTTCTCTAAAAATATTTCTTCCCATTCTTTTTCTCAACATTGTTAGTATTAGGGTGAAGCCACAATAGTGGTTTACAATTCAAGTGAGGAAGGAAAAATCACAAAAAATGAATACATGGCAAAAAACTTGATTTTAGGGGTTCATACGAACCTACTGGTTCGAGTGAACCCATAAGGGGTTCATTCGAACTAGGGTTCAAGCGAACCCATAAGGAGTTCATTCAAACTAGGGTTCAAGCGAACCCATAAGGGGTTCATTCGAACTAGGATTGAAGCGAACCCTTTTAATTATTTCTTGCCCAAAAACCAAAAAAAATCCCTTATGGAAGGGTGGTTCACTCGAACCCCTAGGGGTTCGTACGAACCCCCCTTATTCCTCATCCTCCCCTGAGACACAAAAACTACCTAAATTTTGGCACTTCGAAGCTTAGGTTGAGGATGAAAATGGAAGAATCTTCACAAACCCAGCTAGAATTAGGTAGTCCTCAGAATGAGCTATCCAACAAATATAATTTTAATATGTCTTGGTTTTACTATGTATTTGTTTTTTTAGTTTTATTAAACATAGGTTTTTCATCGAAAAAATGAAGGTCTCTATTCTGCACATGTGGAAAAATAGCAGATTATCATTTTTTTTTTTTGAAAAATATGAGTGCACTAGATATTGAAGTCCTTGATCCAACAAAAAAAATAAAATTGAATTTTGATATATACAAAAAACGTTATGCGTTATACGGTCGTTCTATGTCTGCATTGTAATTGGTTTGACTTTGAAACTTGATTAAAGAAAAAAAATTCAATAAAAAACTATAAAACCAAGTGGAAGCACTAGATATCAGAGTTACAAATCTAAATTTGAAAGAATTAGAATTTTATCCTTCATGGAAAAAAAGTAATGTGTTATACGATCTATGTCACTTTAAAAAAATGCTATTTTCTAAAAAAAACCAGTTTTCGTGGGAGATGGAAAAAGAAGTGCAATATGATTCTAAAATTTTTGAAAAAAATATTTTTAGAATCTATAGACAAAATGTGATGAGACTCTAGTTTGCATCATCTTCAAATTCCTCACGGTTTAGCCACTATAGGTGCCCAAATGTGAAGATTTGGTTAAAAATAATAATTTCAATGTCCAGTTTGGCCAGAAATTGTAAACCACTATTGTGGGATCACCCATTATTATAAGGAAACTTAGCCATAAATTTCCAATATCTCCAAAATTGAAACATTTGAAAGGTAACTTACCTTTATACTTATCGAAACCTCTTTGCAATTTTCTAGAAAAATTAGCTTCTTCTGAACATGATCCACAATCAGAACCTTGATCAGTGACCTATTCCAGAGATACTCTAAATGCAGCTTCTTTCCTTATAGAATCTTCACTTTCAAATCTCATTTCAAATATAGTTAACATTCCATGCATCTCAATCATCTTCAAAGTATTCATATCTTTAGCTTCTTCAATAATAGATATTTTAGGATCAAACCTTCTAGGTATGGATCTGAAAAACCTTCTTTACAACAACTTTCTCTTCCAAGCTTTCACCAAGATCTCAGATATGGTTGAAAAATTCATCAACCTAGAGCATGAATGCAGTAATATTCTCATCTTCTTTCATCCTTAGACCTTCAAACTAAGCTATTTAGGTATGCAACTTTTCTTCTTTCACTTTATCATCACCTTCATAAATAGTTTCCAATTTTTCCCATATTTCCTTTATTGTTTTGTAGTCAATCACTTTCACAAATTCATTGTTAGTCAAACCACATAAAATAACATTTTTAGCCTTAGCATTAATCTCAAGAGCTCTTTTTCCTTCCTGATCCCGAGGAGGGAGATTTTCAGGAGGCTCATATCCTTCTACAACTGACATCCATATGCCCATTCCTAAAGCCATTAAATATGACTCCATCCTAAATTTCTAAAATGTAAAATTAGATCCATAAAAAATTGGTACTTTGTTTCTAGATGAACTTTCTTGTGCCATCTTGGATCTACCTTAAGATGTTAAACTTTTCTAAAGGAGATTAGCTCTGAAACCAATTGAAGGGCACATAATCTATCGAGAGGGGGGGGTGAATCAGTAGATCCAAACAATTAGAACAATTATGGAAACATTCACAACTACTTTATAGATTTTCAACATGAAGAACACTAAACCAAACAAGCTAGTAAGTAAAGCACAACACAAGATAACACATAACACCAGATGTACATGGAAACCCAAGATGGGAAAAAACCATGGTGAGAAACTCTCATAAGTAGGAATATAATAAGTGAATTTTACAATGTGATTTAGGCACCAACCTATTAGAGACACCAATCCCCAAAAGATTTAGTAGGTACCAACCTAAAGGAGACACCAATCCCCATTAAAAAAGAGACACCAATCCATGTCAAAAGAATAAATTAGGTAGAAAACCAATCCTACTAGAATATAAATAATGGCGGATTTGAAATTTAACTCTGACATGCATTAGCAGACACATTGATACTAGAACTCCCCTTTTTTCATCACAGTTCTACTATGACATAGCTATACATCCCACTATAGTACATTCACTATAATCATCAATTACATTTGATACATTACAATACATCTTAATGTTTGAAATATATATATGACATTACATTAACACTCTTCTATGTCGGACAAGGATCCACACCAACCTAGATAGCGTAGGGTGGACCTGAATTCAAATTACATGAAATATGTAATACATTAGTCCAAACTTGTTACCAAAAGAACATGATGCCTTACACCACCATGAGAACCTTAGACATGTCCTATCCTCACTCCACATGCTTGATTTTAATTCTTGCACGCTTGTAGCCATTACCGCACTTGCCTCAAACTTTGAATAGCTTGATGAGACTTCTAATATTTCAAACTTCTTACACACTGATCTATGCCATTGAAAGGTCAAGAAATTGATAGAACTAGTGTAGGTATACTCTCCTTCCAAACCACAAAACACCACTACATTTTTTAAAGAAATGCCACCCATATTAATTAATTTCTACCCAAAAGGTATCCTTACAGACCACCACGCACATGCTGACTACATACCTGACATGGTATAATAAATTCATTAACTATTTGAAGACAATAACACTATAACTGACATGAAACATGGTACCTGAATAGATTAGACAGTCTCCACACTTTCAAACAACATGCTTCCGAAACCTTGAGACATTTGACAATTCTATACTTACTTCTACAATCTTCTTCATTTTGACAACCTTCACATCTGATAGCCTTGACACCCTTTGATAATCACTGTTAGCAACAATGACTTGTTGAAATAAGTTTGACATCAATGACAACCTATGCTCAAAAAAGTCATCATTTGGTACAATAAAAAATGGCATAACACAAACCACATTGGGAAAACTCACCAATATCACATCAAAATATGCATTGGGCTAACTCAACAATGTCATACAAAGAATCATCCTTGGGAAAACTCACCAAGGGAATAACACAATCACATATAAGGAAATACATCATCCTTTAGGTACTACTCAACTACACTAGGGTTAGATATTAAAGAGCAAGATGGGGAATGCCATCACATACACTCATGTTTGGCTTAGCACGAAACCAAGTATCCTCTCATACATATGAGGGTACTTCATCTTACAAGTCTTATGCTCCCTGAGTGGTTAGTCTTCGTACATCATCCTTAGCTTGTATGAGCACTCAAGACATGAAAGGGATATCCATTATCTTGGTTAATTAATTATCCATATTTCATTAGTTTTCACTTGTTAATCCAAACTTCCCACACTGTGATTGCCTACACACCACTTTTGGTCAGGTTCATGTTGGGATCCATTCCCATAACTCTCTCTAATACCTACACCCTAAGCTCATCACATTCTATGTACAATGAATATGTCACAAAAAATAATGCAACATTCATATTGTATAAATTTATTTTCTCAAAATCTTGAAAGAATAATCTTAAAATGTTCCTTATAAAAATCCATTAAGGAGACTCAATTTTCCCCAAAACGAGTAATTCAATTTATCTTTTAAAATTCAAATTTTCAATTTAATTCTAAATGTCAAAAACTAGAAATTTCCCAAATCCTCCATTAAAAATTTCTTCATTTTTTTTTTTTCAAAATTCAAAAAGATCTAAAAATACCCTTTTCCTTTAAATATTCCCAACAACACACTTTTCAAATCAAATTCACATTTCACACATTTCCCAAAAACTTGGGCATTATAACCCCATATTATTGAAAATTATCAATTTAATAAATAGCATGGATTTTTCTCAAACAAAATGTATTGGGAGGTTTTTACACTCGCCTAATTCTAATTCAAACTTTTGAAATGAAATAAAATGATCAAGGAAGAAGAATTTAATAATTTAATTTAAATTATGACCAAATTTAAAATGAAGAATACCTCAAGCACGCCAAACAAATGCATATGAAAACTCCCACACACACTCCCCTTCCAATTCCTATCCCAACGAATCCAATCCCATCAAATTCTATTTTCAAATGCAATTTCCAATGAATAACTCAATTTTCTCCATGAGAGGGTTGTCTCATCTCTTAATTTGTTTCCAAAATAAAAAATTACGTAATGAAAATAAATCCCTTTTTCTTATTTACCCTTTTTCCAATTTCAAATTAATACAATATAAAATTTATTTTCAATTTCCTTAATTCCCATTTTCCCCAAAACCCAAATAGACACATTAGTCAATTTCTAGATAGCAATACCATTTAAATTTAAGATTTAAATCCATATAAGCATGTATTTATTTAGATTACAAAATTTAGAATTCAATTAGGATAATTAAATTAAACATGACTCGTAATTCTTAACCTAGGGAATTTTCACGATTTAATTAAACAATAGCTTAACTTCATTTATATTTTCATTCTATTTTCCCCTTTCTCGAAACATGGAGAATATTTTAATAATAAATATAAGAATCATTTAAATTCCTAATATTTTTCATTTGTCGAAACATTAAATTTAAACCATTAATTAAATAAGACATTCACTGGTTGTTCATGACAGATGGAATCGAGAATCATCTCTGATTTGGATTTGAGTGCACATAGGGTCAAACATGTCACATATCATACTCAATTCAAGTACAATTAGGGAATGGATAGGGAGGTCTAATGTGACATCTTTGAATTAACCACTATTGTGGAATAACTTAGACTTGTGTAGCTAGGTGGAGAAATAACTCTATATCTGTAACAATTCAACACATGTCAAGGGTACTTGCTTAATGTATATATAGCTAAAGCACATCATAATCATTCCAACAAGGTCCAATAACATAAAGCATAAATAGCATCCAAATATATAGCTCATTATATCAACCATTCATTTTGTACATCAATAATCAAGTTCACATTTAATCATTATATATATAATGCACATTGCTAAACTAAAGGGTATTGGTAAACCAAGCATCTAAATATATAAAATTCCAATAATTGACATGTTGAGGAACCTCATCTTGAACATGCAATGGTTCATACACACCATTCAAAGCCATAAAATAATAACCATAACTATCATGAGGAAATGATGAAGCTAAAACACCGATCTCACATTAACAAGATGCAAACGTGAAGGGCACTACAACTAAGTTATAGGTTTTTTAACTTCAGACCTACTTCATGGTTTATTTTCACTATTAGTGAGAATACCAAGTATATTTTTTTAATGTTTTGTAAATTTTAGGCCAATTCAAAAGGTTAATTGTTGATAATACATATTACATGACTATAACTTGTTATTTTCATTGAAATATCAACTTTTTGCACTAGAATTTAGGTGCATTTGAGCTATTTCTTTGAGTAATAAGTTCTCCCCTAAAGATTTGCATTGTTTTATATCTAGTTGGGAGCTTCTAGTGATATGCAAAGAAGTTTAGGTCTGTTTTGCATTTCTTGAAAGATATATGTGTGATTGCTCAACAATTAGTTTCCCAACCCTTATTCCTTCTATCCCTTATCTTTTTTTATTTATTTTTATTATAGAAACATTAGAAAGTGAAAATCGATAAATAAAGTTGAGAATATTTGAAAGAGTCAAGTAAATCCAATTGATTACTTCTAAATTTGAAGAGTTTTGTAAAAATATTTATAGAGTTTCTAAACAATTGATGCAATTTATTCATTATTTATATAAATCTATTAAAATAACTGTTGATCTAATAAAATAAGTGTTAAATATCATGAAGTTAATAAAGATCCTTGTCAAATTTAATTCATGTGATTACATATTATCACTGCATAAGTTCCTTTGTGGAATAATACTATAACAAAACTTGAGTGACCCTAGTGCATCAAGACCTAGAACAATTAGAACATTGGAATTATAAATTATTTTAGAATTAAAAGTATTTCAAGAGAGATAATATTTTATTGTAGAAATTATGTCTATGTTTTGTGTGAATACAAACCATGTTAACACTTATTATTTCACTTCAAAAATCTATGAAGTTGGCCATTCTATGACTTGAATGCTCCTGGACAACTTGGTAGTTTTTTCAGTTTTTCTATTTTAAAAGCCATGGGTTTTCCTATTAATGATTAGGTGATTTTCCTAATTACTCCAACAAAATTGTTGTGGAGTATTTGTGGAGCTTTTTAAGTTTGGATGTAGGTTGGCTAGAGAATTTTTGGTTATAACAAAAAGCTCACAATGTGGTATTACATTTAAGCTTTATGCTTCCACATTTTTTTACTCTACCAATGTGTATGAACATGACTTTACACCCCTGACGCGAATTCCCTTTTACCCCCTTACACTTTAGAAAATCGAAAGCAAAGGTTTAATTCCACTTAAGCCCGCTGCTTGCATTCCACTTGGCGCCTTGTTTGTGTGTTGGTGGGGGCATTTCTGTCGGAGACGCCCGTGCAGCACGTAGACGTCCACACGACACAGTTATGTACCTAACAGATTCCTGTGGCTAGAAATGGCAAAGGAGTTACATTTTTGATTGGAAGGCGAAGAGTAACATCCCTCTTCGGCTAGCCGACCTGAATATGGCCGTTTTTCACCTTCTTCTTCATATTCTCACTCCATTCTTCCATTCTCAAGTTTTGAACAAGTTGGCACACTCTCCCCATGCTTTGAGCATTCACTTCCAAGCTTTGCAACAACCCCCTTCACTCCATTGCAGCAATCCATTACTCCATCACTCCAACAAGGCGAGCATAGGGCAAACACTATGGTAGTAGAGGCTTGAGTCCCTCTCGTTCTCTCCTCCACAAGCCTTGAGCACTTTGGATGGAGGTGGTAAGCTCCTCTAACCTCTCCTATTATTTTTGATCGAGTAAGCATGTACTGCTTGAAGTTTTTTTTGTTTACATAGCATGTAGTTTCTTTCCTTTATCATTATCTCTACTATTCCAAACTTGGTTGTTTGTGGAGGTGGAAATACCAAGATGGGGGTCTGACTGAGGCAGGCCCCTATATAGCCCCAATAATTTCCCCCTTTATTATGTGTAGGTGGAGAGAGTTTGAAGCAAGCTGGCAAGGAGGATATTCTACGAGATCATCTTCATCATCCTCTCAGTAATGTACCTCTTTTATCACTTTCGTATTCACTTTTCTCTCTTCTTAATCTCATTCTATCACTTCAGACACCTCTAGACTAGGCTGATAGTCTCCCCTTCTGAGTTGGAATCTCATCTTCCTGGTCCTCTGGCTGTACAGATGCTAGCACACCTATGAGATGCCAACGTACCACGCTGTCATCTTGGAATTGCACTTCCATCCTCAGACAGAGAGCTGCCTGAGAAGAAAAACTGACTCATCTAGTCCCTTTCCGACATTCGGGTTTGCAGAGTGGTCAAAGGGCACATAGTCCTCATCATTCTCATCCATCTTATCCTAACTATTCCTTAAGCTAAGGTAAGTTAGGGCAGCCTTTCCGCTCTTGGCCTTTCGTGACTTGGGGCCTTGCAGTGGGTGGTCCCCCTATCTTACATTTTGGTGAACCTGACGTGAACCATATTGGTTCCATTTTGTGATACTAAAAGTTCCTTTCCTCATATCCTTGGATTGTTGTAGGTATGAGTGTTATGAGGATCTCACCTCCTAACCCAACCTGTGACCCCTAGTAGGTGTAGTTGGAAGGTTCCAAAGTATTGCGTAATGAAACTTTAATTGGGTCACTACTTTATATATTGTAAACCTTAGGAGGCTCTATAGAAGTACCATTTGGTGTGCGTGATGGCCTCTTTTCTTAATCAACCTACCCCCTCTACACATATTGTGAGTAGTGGTACTAGCATAAAAGGACCTACCGATGGGATTCAATAGAGATTTATCGCCTCTTTACATTCCTACATGGATAAATGGGGACACTGTATTAGGAATTCTCATTGATCCGACATTGCAAGTGAATATTATAACTGAGGAGATCATGTTGATTAACTTCCTACATAAGGATGGGTATGATGCACCTAAAAGTACTGTCTGCCCACATGACAGACTTTTTTGTACCTCCTATAGGGAGTATTGTCCTATCGATCCTTATTGGACCTAAATCTGTAAGCCTTAAGTTTGACATCATCCTGGGGTTTGAACTCTTTAGAGTGAAGCTAGGTATCCCTTGGCTAGTAGCTATGAACATAGTTCCCTAGATTATACACAAATGTCTAAAGTTTATTCATGGAGGTTCGGTACACGTTTTCCATGACACTGGTTGCACGTGGTAGCTATACCTTGGATTAATTTTGGCCTACGTCTCTTGGTCCTCTCCCACCTAGGAAGGACCTCCTACACTCTAGTTATCAAAACTATAAGAAAGGGCACGCTAGGCTGAAAGTGAGATACCCTCCTTCGCCCTATGCTATCTTACATAGAGCTTGGTTAAAGGCTGATAGTGATGCGACCAAGGCATGTAGAAGAGAAGAAGAGAAACAGTCTCAAGATCCTCTTTCTTCCTCTTCCATGGTTCAACTTGATGCTTCCTCTCATCCTACTGTGGTACCATTTTTTTCTGTCTCATGTTTGCGAGAGAATCCCATGGTGCCCGCTTGGAGAAAGGCCAAGCATCTTGCATTTGAGCTTCTTGTCTTACCCATGGAGCCTAGGCCTGTTCGGTATGGAAGAAAAAAATCCCCCCATGGAGAGTTCTCTTTTTCTTGACCTCTACGGCCTCCTACTGTTCTTGTTCCTAAAATAGTAAACGGGAAGAGGCCCACCGCTGAGGCGTTAGAGTCAACTCCTCCTGCCGTTTCTGAGCTTGCCCCTCCTTCTCCCATTTAGGAGTCTTCCCTTCTGCTGGAGATGACCATGGAGGAAATTCCCATGGCTGAACAAGATCCTTCCGTGCCTTCGCAAGTTCCGACTCCTGGTTCAAAGATCCATAGAAACCGCCTTCATGCGAGCGTAAGCGCCAGTGAAAGACTCTCCTAACGGAACAAGTCTCCTTACAAAAGGAGGAAGAGAAGACCAAATATCCTACTGTGTCCTCCTCTTTCCCTCCTTCCATCTCTGAATCTCTTTCGACTCCCATTGTGAGCACACATGTGTTCGGAAGGGTGTAAATGTTCATCGCTCCTTCGGTGGAGCCACCCTTGTTGAATTTCGTCCTGAATGTCTTGCCTTTCCCAAAGCCCATGGAAATGGTGAACACTTCAGTTGTGTCCACTGCAGTTCTTTCCTCTTCTCCCACAACCCTCCTTGTTTCATTTTTGGGGAGTTCACCTCCTCCGACGAAGAAGAAGGTAGAGCATGGCCCCTCTAGCAATGGAGGACGTAAGAAGAGCCCACCTTTTTCGAAAGGTGGCCCCAAATTGACTTGTTCTATCTTAGTAACAAAACTAGTCCCAGCCTCCCCCGAGTTTGTCACTGCTCCCAAGTCTCTCGACAAGCCTAGTGGTGAACCTCGAGTGCAAACTCCTCCATCCGTCGAGGTGAAACATGGCACTCTTGTTAAGTGCATGTTTAACTCGGTGGACAAAGTTTTGACTCTATCAGCGATCTTCGCTAGGTTGACCCTGGACCCACAAGAGCTAAGCGACATTGACCTTACAAGTCCCTTTTCCTTGGACCTTATCACTAGAGGATCAGAAGCTCCTCCCCTTAACATTATACCATTGCAGGCTCGTCATCCTTCCTTCGATGATCTAGAGTGGGAAGCTGACGACCTCTTGGTTGACTAGTGTTAAGGGGAGACCCTCTCCTTGATCTTTAGATTAGATGTGTTTGTGTTAGGACATGTGCTTCCCCTGTGATCCTACTACATGTGCCTAGATGACCTTCGTCACCCCTGTTGGTGCATGGATACAGGCGTGGTGTTTGTGTTGTAAACCTTCCTCTATATGTGTCATCATTCTTCCATGTTTGTGATTGAATTTTAGTAAATTGGGGATGGTGCAAAGTGTTGGAAGCATTTAGGCCTCCTTCCATGTTGACCCAATTTTTATTTTACTTTTTCTTTTGTAAATTCTTCTTGATTTGGTTGGGGATTGATGATCTTTTGCCTCTTGTCGTAGTTACCTACATATATATAAATAAAGGCAGATCTGATCTTGCGAAACTAGATCCCCTTGTGCCCTCTATGTGTGATACGTTTTCTTTTACTTTTCACTTTATCTTTCTCTTGTCTTTTCTTGAGTTTTCCCTTTCATGTGTGATGATGCATCTTCTACATCACTTGGTCTTTAGAAAACACATTTTTTTCCAAATGAATCTTTTCTCGAAGACCCTCCACACACTTCCTTGTTAGAATTTCAAAATGTTCTCAACTTGAAACCCTAGTGGAATGTGTTTACTTCATCATGGGTTTGTAAAGAAAGGTCTTGGAAATCCTCCTCCGAAGTGGGAATGATGTTAGTCTTCCCCTCGCATGAGAACATCTCCTTTCTTTAGAACTCCTTGATGAAGTGAACATCTTTCAAAAGGATTCCTTGGTTACAAATCAATTCGAGAAGAAAGACATTAATATTTTGGAACAACGTGTCCCTTGAGTGGACCCCTTCTTTTCACACTAGGTTCCCAAGGGACCCATTCAAAAAATCTTAACAAGTTCTATGGTGTCTAGCTTGGGGGCAGCCCAACTAGGCCGGTTTCGCATCTTCGTGTCTAGTCTAGGGGCAACCCAACTAGACCTACTTCACATCCTTACATCTAGCTTAGGGGTAGCCAAACTAGATCGTACCTTTCAAACAATGTGTTCCTTGAGTGGACCCTCTTTCCTTTTGAAGGGTTCCCGAGGGAGCCCTTTGAAAGTATTGCAACTTAGCGATGGTTTGCGTGACTATCCGTTCACTAGCCTACGTGACCACTTCCTGATGTGTTCTATTTGCAGGTAAACATGTCGCCATCTCTGAATCTATGAAGCCCCCTCTACTCGGTCTCCCTCATGTGAGAGTTCTTGGGGGATACCTTCCTTGCAGGTTTTCGGGTCTGTAAGGTGCTTCACTCGGTCTCCCTCATGTGAGAGTTCTTGGGGGATACCTTCCTTGTAGGTTTGTGAGGCTGTAAGGTGCTTTTCCTGGTTTCCTTCATGTGAGATTTCTTGAAGGATACCACCCTTGTAGGACCATGAGCCTATAAGGTACTTTCATACTTTAGCTTTGTAGTTCTGTGGAATTATGAAGTCCCCTCCTGCACTTCTGAGTTCGCCAGACCGTGCTCTTCTTCCTCATCAGTTTAGGTATACATCTCTTACTCTATTATTTCCTTACTACTCTACTTTATCGAAGCACTCATCAGTACTCATGCTCGCTAAATTAGGAGAAAAATGTATGAACACGAATTTGCACCCCTAACACAAATTCCCTTTTACCCCCTTACACTTTAGAAAACTAAAAGCGGAGGTTTAATTCTACTTAAGCCCTTTGGTTGCATTCCACTTGGCGCCTTGTTTGTGTGTTGGTGGGGGCGTTTCTGTCGGGGATGCTCATGCGGCGTGTAGATGTCTGCGTGGTGCACTTACGTCCCTAGCAGATTCCTATGGCTGGAGACGATAGAGGCATTACATTTTTGTGGTGCCCTCTCATCCTGGAATTGCTCTTCCAACCTCAAATAGAGAGTTGTCTAAGAAGTAGAACTGACTCTAAGGACCGACTCATCTAGTCCCTTTCTGACATTCAAGTTTGCAGAGTAGTCCAAGGGCACATAGTCCTCATCATTCTCATCCCTCCAATCCTAACTATTCCTTAAGCTAAGGTAAGTTAGGGTAGCCTTTTTGCTCTTGGCCTTTCGTGACCTGGGGCCTTGCAGTGGATGGTCCCCCTATCTTACACAATGTAACTAGAATATTTAAATGAATAGTTTTTTTGCATCAATATTATTTGGAACACATTGGTGAAAATGGTCTTCAAACCATTATTAATAAAATTATGGTTTACATTTTTCTAATTATTCTAAGGAGTTTAATATCTATGAGAATTGTGTGTTTGAAAAATAAATAGAGTTTATTTTCCTATGGGAAGTATTAGAGAAAAAATATTTTAGAATTTATTCACTTAGATGTATTTACTTAGAAGTGGATGTTGGTTCTATTTGTAAATTAATATATCATGTTTCTTTTGTAGATGGTTACTCAAGATACTCCTTGGTTTATTTTCTTAGATTTAAATATAATTTTTTCTTAGTTTATGGATTTTAAGGCACTTATTGAGAAATAGAACTAGATAGGAAAATATATTTGTTCAGATCTAATAATGGAGGTCAACATTACTGTAAGTCTTTTGATGATATTTGTAGCCATGTAGGTATTGTGAGGTAGAAGGTTATTGGTATATTTACAAATATTTTCCTATAGTTAGTCCTTTCTTGTCATGTTACAAATGCTAATAAGTTTTTATTCCTTCTTAAGTTGTAAATTTTATTTGTCTTGCTTTTATTTTAGATTACTCAAGGTTACATTATGACAAGTGAATGATGAAGAAACTCCTAACTATTGGAGAATCAAGTATGACAATGGATGTGAATAATTTCTTGAATTAGAGATAGCATCAATAATGAAAAGAATAAGTGGAATTGCTAAAGACTTGAATCTAAATGTCATATTGAAAAAATGACAAACTAAAATTACATTCTAGTAATGTATTAACATATATATGGGAAAATTAGTCCAAACTAGTGACAAGAAGGAATGTGTTACAATTAAGTGGCAAGAATAAAGCAATACTCCACTAATAATTCAAAGTTAAGTAAAATATTAAAGGTTCCCTTTTTAGTGGCTGGACCATGAAGAATCCACAACAAGGATGGCATCAAAAATAAAATGTAAAATGAGGAGTGTAACATTTGAGTGCTTGAGAAAGCTACAAGGACCAAGATAAAACCCCATGCATGGTGATCAATGCTTGATGAAATTATGGCTAGCATACAAAGGAAAATAAGTAAAAGTTGTTATGATTTTTATATTCTTACCGTTAGAAAATTGTGACCATTTAATTGGTAGAAGGATGTAAAAACCATAACTAGTTGATAAGTTAGTAAATTCATAACTTTTAGCTAGATTAACTATGACCAAATTACAACTTATAGTGAGAAAACATATCATGAAATCACAACTAAGATTATGGTGGAATAAAAAAATGAAAGTCAATATTTTACTATGATTGAGCTAGTTAAAAATGAATAATAAAGTGATAGGTGAATAAACAAAGTATCCCTAACTTAAAGAATAATTTTAAAGACATAAAAGAGACTTGATTTTCACTTGGTAACACCATAAAAAAGTGTGACAAAGGAATAATTCCTCTAAAAATAAAATCAAATATCTAATTTCTAGTTTATTTTAGAAAAAAATGGTACACTTGTCTTAGTCAGTTTAGAATAAAATGGAACTAAAGTTTCAATGAGTCTATTTTAGAAAATTTGAAGGGTGTTATTTTTCTTTGTAATGAATACATATAGTTATTTTTTTAAATTATCATTTCCCCTTTTAAATCTATCTTAACAAGCTTATACATAAGGGCTTTGAGGATATGGAAAATAGGTTTTGATGTCAAATATATGTTATAGAGATTGCCATTTGAAGGTTGAATTCAAGTCACTATATTTGTCTCTAGTGAAGGATAGTGGATGTAAAGCTTATATTGTAAAAATTACTCAACTCTTATTGTTTTTGATTAGTGGAAAAACAACTTTTGAATGGACCCAAAACCATCAGGTTTTGAGGGGACACAAAACCCACACAAAGATGAATAAGCTACCCTAAAAATAGAGACAAAACCACCCAACAACAACATGGGGACTCAGTCAACCAGCAGGCCGCCCAGAAAATAAATTACATGATTCTTGAACCCATTGGTTTTGACGGGACCAACAACCCACTATAACAAGGTTTTGGTAGGGACCTTAAACCCAAAAACAACCAAACAAGGGAAAACAAGGCACCCTTAACCTGAAACATGGGTTTTATCATGGTTCCCATAACCAAAAGACCAAGTGAAAAATAAACATAACATTGAACCATCTGGGAAAATGGGATTTGAAAAGGCTCCCATAACCTACTCCAAGGGTTTTTATGGCTCCCATAACTAGAGGATTGCATTTTAGCAAGGCTCCCAAAACCTTTAGAAATAATTTTACTAAGGCTCCCGACAATAGTAGGCTAAGACCATCAGAGAATCACCCAACAATGAATCAACAACCTCCCACAAGACTCCTTTCCACCTCAATAGAAAAGGATCCCACCTCCATAGGAGCTGAAGAGACATGAATCAACAATCGGCAGATCCAAACCTGTAACAACCCCACATCCAAGTAGCCACAAACAAAAGTGGGCAGCATCGAGCTACAAACTACCTCTCCCACCAGGCAAAACACCACCTCCATAGGTATTGCCGCCACCTCTATAGGAATAGTGAAAGAAGAAGAAAGGAGCAAAATGAAGCCAAACCTTACCAAGGCCACACGAGAAAACCCCACCTCAATAGGGGGAGGCACCACCTCCATAGGAGCCTCGTAGGGAAGCACAAGCCTGCAAGAAACAACCACAACCTCACACAAACTAGAGCCATCATCATCCAAACCCCACAAGCCACAACAAATGCCCAAACTTCCAGCACAAAATAAAGCCAGAAGCACCACCCCATCACAGGAGTAGCCTGGAAGAACAGGCCCAACAAACACAAATGGTGACAGATATGCATGCCAGCACCAGGCACCATCCACAACAACAATAATAAAATCTTCCTTAGGGAGGATAGATCCCCCACCAAGGTCACTCTCACCACATAGAACAAGGATGGTAACATAACAGGGCCATTCATCAGCCAAAACATCGTTCACACCACAACCCACATCTTTTGTAGGAAACAAACTACAGACACCAACATAAACCCCACTCTTCACAGCTCTCAAGCACTCCAACCAAGGAGGAAATGCAGAGAAAAACTCCAAACAGGGAAGAGGAGATGCAGAAGAAAAAACCCACAACACCGAAGCCAAAGAATGACGAACAACAACCACATCTACACCATCAGCAAGGTGCTGCCCAAAACCCAACCGACCGCCATCCAAGTCCCTCTCATCATCGTTGCCTGCATCTGCATCATTTGTATATTTGAAACCTCCATCTCCCACCTGCGTCGTCAAAAGCTCCATTTCGCGATAAAACCTCCCAAGCTAGAAGATCTATAGTTATTCTAAGTTAAATTGAGAATTGAGTAACCTTGTCCAAATTTGTATTGATGCTTGATATTCATTATAAGTAATAACTTTGTGTATTCCTTCTATAATCATATGATGTTCATCCATTTAATTATTTCATCTAAAGAAATAAAGAAATTGAAATCTAGATTTAAAGTCCCATAGAAATTTGGACATAAAATGATTGTCTCCAAGATGTATATGAGCTTCTTAACACTTGAACAAATCTAAGACCATGGTTTTGACCCTTTAATAAAATCAAAATTTATAATTTTTTTCATCTACTAAGGCCCAAAGAAAACATATGCACCCTTGACAGATGTGAGAACACAAATAAAATCTAGTTATAGGGTCAAGGAATAAATGCATGTTTTAAGGATCATAGAAGAGAGGAACAATTAATGAGTAAACTTATGGCTACTAGGGATCAAATTGATCACCAAGAGAATGAATATGGAACTCAACCAAGATATAAACCATCGAGGACTAGGATATGATACATAGGCATGATTTTATAGTTTGAAAATGACATGTAAAGTGGCCCATTGAGTTTGCTACAAAATAATAGAGAAAAGCAGAATAGGCCACGACAAGAAAAAGTGAACACCAATCATCACTCCTCTCCAAAGATTGATCTTTATCTCTAGACTCCCATGTGCTATAGTGGATTGGATTTGCGAGTGTAAAATTGACCCAAATCATTTCTATAATTGTAGATCCCAACCTCAAACTTTTTAGTTTAGAATTCAAAATTTAACCTTGTCAAAATCCTCCTTGTAGTCATTGTGAGCTAAGATAGTGCATGTAGGTGTTGATTTGTGTGCAAAAATTATTGATTCCTTAATATGATCAAGACATCAAAACATCAAGGTGAGTGAATTCCAGTCAAAAAGATTAATTTTGTATGCATGAATCTAAACCACAACAAACCATGGTTAGTTTGTAAACTTTCAGTCAATCAGCACTTAATATATGCATCCATCACATCTTATATCTTTTTCCCATCCTCATAATCCAACTAAATATTGAGTATCAGTAAAAACTTTCTTAGCTAAGAAGCTGGCATTTCATATGACTCCAAACTTTCTTAGATAAGAAGCTCGCATTTCAATTCATATTTAATTTGAGTATGAATCCAAACTTTCTTAGCTAAGAAGCTTGCGCCTAAGGAAATAAAATTGAGAATCATTCATTGCTTAAACATCCCATTTGTGGAAAAATGAAAGAAATTGACTTAAAATTCTCTGTTTTCGTTAGGTTTGTTCCACAGATAAGAAACTGAAAATAAATATCGTTCAATAAAATGAATCAAAAACATAAAACAGGAAGTATCCGTTTGGGACTTCTAGTGAATCTGATTAAACTATCAGCCAGAAATGCACATGCAGCTCCTACGAAATACAGAGTGGAGCCCATACAGTCTTTTCCTTACATAGTCTCAGATTCAGGTTTCTACTTTTTGTTTCTCAGGGGACCCAGCGATAAACCAGCTTTTTTCTCTTAAATTTTTCTTAAAACCGCTCTATTCTTAAGGAATAATGTAGACTTTCATATGGGACAAGAACGCAGTTAAAAGTTGTCCAATGTTTTATCTGAAGTAGTTCCAAGTAAAAAAACAGAAAAAGCCAAACACAGATAACTGTTCTCAATTTTATCTTTTCAAAAGAGAGAGCAATTACAGCAGTTCTTACGTGTGCAGACATGTATTTACATGGTCGCTGACGAGAAAAGAGCTCTGAAAATTATGGGGGCGAGTCCGGACTGTTGATGAAGTGGTGTAAGAGCTTTATCAAGTCGGCGATCTGTTGCGAATCAGGATTCAGCACTTGGAAAACATGACCTACGCCCTTGAAAACAACACGACTCACATTTTTCCCAGCCGCTTTGAGGGCATGGTAGTAATCCAAGTTCCTCTGCTTCAGCAGGTCATATTCCGAGATACAAACAACCACCGGCGGCAAATCAAATTGGGCAAGCGGCTGAGAGAGCGGATTACAGGCAGGATGGTCTCTCTTCGCTCCCACCGGCAACGACAGCTTCCAAAACACGTCCACCCACCGCTGCGACAGATTCTGGTCCGACACCGAAGCCTCCGGATCCCGTCGACATGGAATTTCTCCCCCGAAGAAGGGCTGAAGAAGAACGACGCCTCTCATCACCAGCGGCCTCACATCCGCCTCTGCACACCGCAATGCTACGTGATGAGCGATGTTACCTCCCGCACTATCGCCGGCCAAAAAGCACCACGAGAAATCGGCGTGCAATGATAACCACGAATCACGAGTATGTCGTTGCTGTTGCCGGAGCCACATGACGGCGCCGAAACAATCGTCATACGCTACAGGAAGACGGTGCTCGGGGGCCAGCCTGTAGCCCACCGACATTATCATAGAATTTGTTTCCGAAGCCAATCTGCACATGAATACGTGGTAAATAGACCACGCGGGGGACCCCAGCGCAAAGCCGCCGCCGTGGAAGTAAATTACAAGAGGCAACCTACTTCCCCGAGAAACTGCTTTTCTGGGAAGGTAGCAACGAACCCAGACACCGGTGCGGGATTCCACAACAATGTCCTTCGACGCCACGGGCTCTTGTGGCGCCTCGGATGCCCCCACATTCGACACGACGTGGGAAAATCTCTCTACAGAGCCGTCGTTATAAACTCTTAAAAATCCTTCTAGCTCCTCTTCCACTGATCTCCCTCTAGCTGTATCACGACAGTGAGCTTTTCTACGAAGCCCATCTACCGAAACTGTATCCATATTCTATTTCTCTCACCTCTGCAATCGACAAATTTTATTGACTACAGAAAATGCTGGCTCTCTCAGACTAGACAACCATAAAAGGGCTTTTGTAAGCACAAGAAGACAACTAGTTTTTGTAAGATTGCCCCCTCCAGGCTACGCAGTGGCCACCAACATGGAAATGCATATAAAACTCTTAATTTTAATAGTATGCAATTGACCTATAACTGTAAAAGAAAACTACACTACACGATGGCAAAATGTCGTGTAGCGGAAATTGAGAGCAGAACCAGAGTTTGGCGGGCCAGGCAGGCCAATGGGTAAACTAAGGTAAGAGAAGGAGATGTATTTGCATGAGTTGGACTGAGAAGACACGACACGCTCTGTCATCCCATGCGAATAACGACAATTCCTCTTTTCTTGCAGTTGCTTGTAACAATTTTGCCGATATGCCTTCGCAGTCAAATCAAAGGAGTATCAGTGAAGTCTGAGGCGATACAGTTCTCTCCAAAACGACAACCATAGAATAACCAAAATGCACGTTCTTTCAATAGTATTGGTTGCATTCACTATCGCTGCACTCAGATATACGCCGACTTCTGTTCAAGATTTGACATTGTTTGGACGTTTCAATTTTTTTAGCTCGCATGCAGATTAGCTGCCTAGTACAACACAAAATGCTGCAAAATTGAAACCGAAAATCGCTTAAGGGACAAGGATAAATTCTTTAAAATAAACGCGTCTGTACGATTTTACTCATGTGGGGCCTAAATAATGCCCGTTCCTTTTTATGATCTTTGCCTTTTTCATCGGATTTGACGTTCTGGACTTACTGAGAAAATATGATATTATGGCACTGGTCTGTAAAATTATAGGCGTGGGGACAATTAGACTGGAGGAGGAGCTTTCGGTACCAGGGAATAACACTGGTTTTTCTTCTCTTTGACTTCTTTGACTCTATTTTAGTTTGGACCTTTGTTTGATCTTGTTTTAGTAAAATACTAGTTTAAGCAAATACAAATGTATTGGATAAATTATAGTTAATATGCTGTTTACTAAATATGTACATTTAGCTGTTGCACTCGAGAGACACATGATTATTGAAACATGTTTATAAATAAATATGAAATTTGATAAAAGGGATAAGGGTATTTGATTTTAGATATACATGATTATCGAAACATGTTATAAATAAATATGAAATTTGATAAAAGAGATTAGGGTATTTAATTTTACGACGATGTATAATAGTTTGTGATAGATGTTTTATTATTCATTTATGTATTTAAAAATTATTTGTGTTAGATCATGTTATATAAATTATGAAATTAATGATTTTTTTGCTTTTGTTTTATTTTATATTTATGGATCTTATCTTTGTAGTTGCAAATCTAAATCTTTTTTAGAATATGACCTTTTGTAGAAATTAATCTGTAATTTGATTTTCTATGAATTTTTTTCACATTGATTATTCGGACATGGTGATTACAATAAATATAAGTAAATATTTTTTGTGGTAGATGTCGAATGTGACTTGCTCCCCTCCTTTTAATTTAGTCAAAATCATGGATTGATTCAAAGATTTTGACAAAATCAAAGACACTTCAAACAACCATGCAAACACCTAATACATTCTTATCCATGTCAATGTCAATGTAAGCATAATGCTCTTTGATAATGTTCCTTGATAGGTGTTAGATGCATGCTGGAACTCAAATGGGTGAGTGCAAGATCATGGTGGGCCATAAAACACCCTTGAGTGACAACGGAAATGCTAAAAACTAGAATTAACTTTGTGTTGTAAACCAAAGGAATTATCTACAAAATATTTAAAAAGGTATTACTAGAATTTGTAGAAAAAAATGATTGTTTCTTAATAATTTTAAATTAAGGAAGGATGGAAATGTTGGTCTGCACCTGTGTAGCCCATACTAGACCATGCATGCCCTAGCCATGGCTTGTGGAGGTATTTCCTATGCTGTGGGGGCCATTTTGTTGAGTGTTGTGTTGGATGGTGGGTAGCATGGGGTCTTTCTGCTGTTGGAGGGTGCAATTTTGGTTTTTTATCCTATGCATGTGGGTGATGGGTGTTTGTGGGGGGTACTTGTGTGGGTGTTTGTGGGGTGGCTTGCAGCTGTGGGCATGGGTAACATCTGGTTTCTCTATGGGGTTCATTTTCTTGGGGATTTACAATTGGTTGTGAGGGTGCTGGTGTGGGGTTCTCCCCATTTTTTATTTTTCTCTTCCGTTTCCCTTTGGCTATGTCTAGTGGTGTATGGCATCAATGAAAATTCTAGGAATGGTTGATAAAATGTCATTCTTTGGGATTGTGTTGAGGGTTAATCCTCCCTCATCTGAGCATGATAAATATTTAAATTTCTTGAGCAATGTCTTACATTGGGTGGGACCTGTAGACACATAAAAATGACCTAGGCCTATAAGCTCCATTTTACCACTTTCATTCTAACATAATTACGACATTTAATTATGTCCTTGGTCCACATTCAACTATTAACTAAGTAATTCATTATTATCTAATTAATTCATGTCTATTGTATTCTTCATGATTATTAAATAAATAAATTATATTTATTTATTCAATGTGTCATTAATTGTGTATTGTATTCTTATAATTAAATAAATTTATTAATTTATTTAATTACCTTTATTCATTTATTCTTCCTCATTGTTAAATAAATGAATTTTATCTATCTATTTAAATATGCCACTAATTCTCATAATTAAATGAATTTATTAATTTATTTAATTATCGGTCATAATCCTCTAAATTAAATAATTATGTTTAATTATTTAATTACCTAATTTCACACTCCTCTCATTTTAAATAAATGAAATTATTTAAAATGATTTTGTTTTATTAACTGTCTCTCCATTTTAGTAAATAATCTGAAAAAGATTATTTATTGTCTCATAAAAACATTTTTTTGAATTAATTTAATTCAAAATAGTAATCTTCTTCCAAAAAGCAAGTAATTGAGAAAAGTCTTGATTTTTCCAAATCTGCTTTTCAGTTCAACTCTTTATCTTCTTGATTTTCTAAAATCTTTATCTATTTGATTAATTATCACATTTATTCTCGACCGTCGATTTGATTTTATCAAATGAAATATTGACCACTCATTTGAAAATCTTTCCCTAACCCTAATTAGGGATTGTCACATAAAATCCCATCCATTGATTTTAGGCTTTGACAACTTTTAATCTCGTTCGTCCGTGCAAAATTACATTCTTTATAAAATGTTGATTTTGCTCACAATTGAGGGCACCACTTTTGATCATTATTATTGCACCCACTTTTTATCATTTTAGGCATATTCATTTATCATAGTCTTTATCATTTAAATCCTTCAAAACTTGCATAGGACAATGGCATAGTCAATTTGCTCACATAGATCTGAGGAAAAAAATCATACGCTGCAAGCTAGAAGAGCAATGGAGGTGAATCAATGGTAGCATGAAGATTTGGTAATATTGTTTTATGCTTTATGTCTTTGTGCTCATTTGTGCTTCATTGTTTATTAGGGTTTGATTTATACGCTTTATTGCATTTCACCTTAATATTTCATCCCTAATTACATTGGTGAACTTGACATAGTTTGAGAAATTTTGAGAAATTTTGGAGTTGGATTCTTTTTGTTGCAGGCTTTGTTTGCTTTCTATTGCAGGTTTTGCATCATTCTGGGATAAAACCCTAGTTTTCAAAGATTCAAGCATAGATTTCACAAGGCTATGGATATTTTCATGAATTTTTTTCTACAAGTTGATGACAATATCAACAACTTTCACAACAAAAATCAAAGTTTTTGGAGATAGTTTTAATGTTTTATAATTTTTTTGTTAGTTTTCATAAAAAAACAATTTTGAGAGCAAATTGTCTAATTTTTCAGATATTTTTACATTTATGAAAAGAGCTTTGAATTTAAATAGGGGTCTGTTCTTTATGGTTTAAATATGGATGAAAAATTATTATTCAAACAACATATCTTTAAAAATTAGGGTTTCATAAATATTTGCTTGAATCTCACAAACGGTTGTAGATCTATTCACAATTTTTTTTTTTACAGATTTGGAATGTTGTCGGACACCTTTAGTGAAAAAATCAAAGTTTTTGGACTTGTTTTGAATTTTTAATAATTGTTTTAGGATTTTTCATAAAAAAATAATTTCAGGTGCAAAACATAAAATATTTCAGATTTTTTTACATTTTTGGAAAGATCTTGAAATTTTAGTATGGTTTTGTTCTTTGTATTTTTATTTTACTGTAAAAAATATTTCCAAAAATCAGATTTGTCTTGACTAGCTAACCCTCTAATATTAGTGATCAAGTATCTTGTTAGGGTTTTGGATTTGTTGGGTTTGTGAATGTGCAGGAAAAAAAAAACACTTCAAAGCACACATTGGATCAAGTGGACAAAGAATTTGGAGCTAAAGAAAGTCTAGGTGCACACATTCCATCTTTCATCTCTAATCATTGTTGTTTTTGTCTTGTTTTATTTTCGCTAATGTTTGTTTGCAGTTGTGATTAGGGGGATAACTTAGTTTTTGCAGGACGAAGCGTAGAAGACCAAAGCGAAAACAAACAAACAAAATTTTTCAGCAAGACGAAAGCCGAAGACACAATCAAAATTACTAATCATTTGCATGCAGGACCTTATGAAGACATTTATTTGTTTTAAAGATTTATGTCTAGTAGTTAAAAAATTGTGATTTGGGCTTAAAAATTAACCAGTGTTTTTCGTGCTTGTTCATGTTAGTCTAGAACCCCACGATTCAGTCTATCGAAGTATCCTCTCCCCTTGCGCATTTGTGCGATCCTGGGTGTAAGAGAAATAATTGCTGACTCTAGAACTTGAGCATGTCTTGGTGGGAAAAAGTATTCACCCCAAGATGACTCAGACCGGTAACACACTAAAGCCAAGCGACTTCCAGCCGGTATATAAAAGTGGATTTTTGGGGGAAACCCCAGAAATCACGCTCACTGTTCCGATGAGAAGGGCATAAATGGTCTTTCGTCGTACTGGATGGTGCCCCATTGACGAAATGCCCTTACTAAAAGCCATGTTGTAGTTTTTGCCAAAATCCTTTCTATTTGCTGGTGCAGCAGGTTTGGACTTGTGAAGCCGTCTTAAATTTTTACTGTTCATGTGTGGAGATGAGATGTATGCCATGGGAGTTTCATGGGTACAGTAGCTTGGCTGCCCTGTATAAGTGAGTGCCATGGAGGGGAGCCAGTGGGGTCAAGCTACTATTCATCCGCCTTGACTATGCATAACTAGATTTATCCAAGTAAGAACTTAGTAAATATTGTCCAACACAACCTAGAGTGTAATTATTCTCTAATTTAAATAGATCCATCACATCAAATTGAAAAAAAATTGTATTCTGTGATTGTTTTTGCTATTTTTGTCAAACAACTTGATCATCAAAATGGAGTCAGTCAAAACAACATCTTTTTCAGAAAGTCTCTTTTAGAAACCAAAATTGAAATTGCTCAAAAAATCCATCATTTCCATTCATTAGCTAGCATTTTAACCATAGGTCTAAAATTTTTGGGTTTTAGTTGCATTCCCTAAGCGTCATAATCATCTTTTTTTTTAGCAAAAATTCATCCTTAGGTTTCATCTTGGAAAATTTTGGATTAGGTCAAATCACCACACTTTGCAAAAACTATTGTTTTCAACATTAGGTTATCTTGGGACTCGGTCATTATTCCTCTTTTCAGTAATTGTCCTTTTTGTGAGAACCTCCAACTCAACAGTCTAGTTAGGCAGGCTCACTCATTGTTTCGACCTTGTCATTTAGTCCCTTTAGATAGTCCCTCTTGATAACCAAAATAGAGACAAAAGTCAAGTTTAGAGTGGTTAGGCAAACCTTTCTCCAAATATTGTCCAAAATTAGTCCTCATTTTGAACCTGGACTTTGCATTAATCATCTTAGTCCTTAGTCAACATTATCATCTTAGTCCTCATTTTAAACTTAGTCCTTTATCGAAAATCCAAAAATATAGTCTTGCATTATCATCCTTTATCCAAAAATACAAAAACCACAGGCTAGTGTCATCCTTGCATTTAGTCATCATTTTCATCACTCTCATTTGAGGAATTACCTTTTATGGTGGAAACTAGACTCCAAAAATAGAAAAGACAAATGGAAAATTTTGGACAAGATTCTCAGTCCAATGTCACTAATCCTACTTACGACCCGAATTGGAATTTTGAAGACCCATTTAGCAACACAACTACTCAACCTCTCATGACCATATTACCATCCTCATCAAACAACCCTTTTGAACCATTCTTACATAAGGATGAATATATACAAATACTTGTTAAAAACTTAGAGGTAGCCGCACAAGATCCCGAGGCCATCTCTTTCGAAGAAAAAATGGCCTTGTATGACAGAGACAGATATTTAGCCATACTTTTAAGTCAAGGAGCTAAATTACCTAAGGGGTTCGACATTAATACTTTAAGACCGTCATCTCCTGACCATAATGTCAACAATATGAATACCATGTCCAATAGTGGTCAACCTCCAAACAACACACACAATACCTTTTTTGATACTACCTCGCAAACTGTCATAATTACCATGAGTGTTATCTCGAACATTCCAAACAATTCTAATTCAATCAACGCTACATCCTTTGGAGGAACATAGTCCGTCACACTGCCCACAATATCCACAATATCATCACAATCGACTGGAGCCACCTTTGGGTCCTTGGCAATGTGGGCAAGTTATTCCAATCCTCTATTTACCACTTTGGTAAATGCCATGGGGGCAGCATCAAGCCATACAAATCCTCCATTGATGAATACGTCTAGTACTATGAGTGCATCCTCATCATATCCTCTCCTTGGTACATCATATCCTAATCCTCCATTCACGTCTTATCCTAATCTTCCATCCATATCATATCCTTGCCATGCATTCATGTCCTATCCTAGCCCATCATCTCTCAACCAGGTCCAAACCTCCATGTCATATCCTAATCCATTATACACCAATACATTCCAAGATCCTTCATCTCAAAATACATTTAGTCATGAAATCACATCTAGTCATGATCTCCAAAGTCCCATCCCATTTCATAAACTTGAAGATACATGTCAAGAGGAAAACCCACAACATGACACCATAACTCCCCCGACATGTCAAGATCAAAGTAGTCCATTCCATGACCCCATCTTTACGTCCATTCAAGAGGTCCTCCTAGACAATCATGGCATGCCAAAGACAGCTATCCTTGGTCAAGAGTCCACCCAAAACCATGTTATTCAAGACGAATCTATCCTTGGTCAAGACCCTATTTTTGATCATATCATCCCAACTGAGCCCATCGTTGATTGTGACACTACTTTTGAAGAAGTTCAAACCAATCCACTCTTTGAACTCTATGCCATTCAAGCCCAAATACTTAATGATCATATCTAGGCTCCGACTATTGACACTTTCCACAATGAGACACTTCCCACCATGGGATACATAGATGATCTTCATAGAGAACAAGAAGCTTCTATCCTAGACATATTTGCAAATGATCAAGCTATAACGAAATTCAGTGGGCTCTATGACAATGACCAAGAAGATAGTTTTGACATAGACTCGGAAGCACCAACAGAATCATAGGAGTCCGACATGTCATCAAATCAGACTGAAGATAGTAATCAAAAATCTGCCCAACATGTCAGTAAAGCTACAACATCCTATCAATTAGGATCATCTATCTTTTTCAATGCAGGCTTTCTTACAAATGAGAATATTTCAAGCATTAATTTCCACAATAAGGATGGGTTAGCATCTTGCTTCCAAAATAATAAGTGCCCCATCGCAAAAATAAGTTTTTAGAACATACATTATCGAGGAAAAGGATTAGGCCTACACGAGCAAGGAATTTTGGAACCCGTACATGTTCAAGCACATTACAGACATCAAGGTCTTCGCTATTCATCAGTCAAAAAATCTAATGATGTTAGTGGCCCCTCTTTGATATTGGGGGCAACTTTATCTAATACAAACACCAAAATGGGTGTCATGAGTAGTCCTTGTCATAAGATTGTTGCCAACAACCCTTCCCTCCACACCCAAACTATCATTCCCTCATGAATAAACCTTCCATTTGGAACCAACAAAAGTCTTACAAATCTAAAATCCAAAATCAAATGTCAAAGGTCATGGAATCAATAAAAAATACAAGTGGACAAATGAAGCTAAAATGGATCCCAAAACAAAATGGATCAAGTCAAGAAAAAAATGAATTAGGCAAAGAAAATATGCCAAATCCAAAAGTCAATCAAAATGTGGAGCCACAGAACAAGAGGACTCCCACATACAATACATGTCCACCTCCGTCAAAATGGTCATCAAGAAAGACATATAAAAGTTTTGGTTCCAAACACTATCCTAACTCAAAACCCAAAATTTGGAGAATGAAAACCAATACATCCAAACACCCAACTAACCCGTCCACGTCTACCATCATCCGTCATAATCCTACATCTCACCTAAAGTCCAAAATCCGTCGCATCTTGGCTACAACTCTCTATCATAAGGACTCTCATGGTACTCTTTTGCGATGTGCGTATTCTGATAAGGCCAACTCTAGTATCAATAAGGATCACAATGACATCAATCAACTATATGCAAGCGCTATCATCCTGACAAGGAAACTACTTTAGAAAGGTCATTATTGGCATGTCATGGCACCAGTCTCTACATCGGCACCATCAAAACCTTCAACACTGTCAGTGGTCATCTAAAGCATCAAGGCTATCCGAAAAAACCTAAAAAATACAAAAAAATTGAAAATAAAATAAAAATCATCACCTTGATGAAAACTTGGAAAACAGGCATCTTGGTGATACCCAAAAAAAAATAGGAAATATCAAAAATAGTAAAGGAAAAACTTTCATCCAATGGTGAAAACCTGGCAAATAAGCGCTTTGGATAAGTACCATGATGAAAACCTGGCAAACAGGCATGATGTGTAGAATAAATCATCTATGTGGACCATTACACTTGGGGGCAAGATGTCTCATCTCCTTTACCCTTCACATGACACATTTCTTATGATATTTCCATCTATCCATCTGAGCCCTATCATGTCCATCCATTTTCCCACCTATTTTGATCTTGACAAAGACTAAGGCACAAACACAAATCATGCTTTGGAAAATTTTTGACATGTCTATCTTTTGGTCATACCTTATTCATTGAATATCATGTCATTACCTTCATAGCCTCCTTTTCACTATGCGACATCATCCTTGGAGACCATATGATAATTCTCCTAGTTCAAGCCATCCATGTCTCCTATCTTTTACGGAAGCCATCCATTGTCCTTTTATACCTATCACTCATCTTGGTTTCCCTTGTCAATGGTCTAAAGATCCCTCGTCATCCCATCTAATTCTCATGAAGTCATTCCAAATGCAACAATATGGAAAACCTAGCCCATCATCCAAAACATTCCTTGGCTTTGTCCCTGGCCCTGCTGCAGACTTTTATCCTCTTGTCATATCATTGTCATCCTCACGTTGTTTCAGGATGCGTCCTTCCCACATCAAACAATGTTGTCATTGTCCTTGTCACCTATCAATTGGTATTCAACTTGACTAGCAGCAAAATTATGATTGTCCTTGGATTCATGAGCATCAACATCATTCACATACATTTTGTCACAATTTTCATAAAACATCACAAAGTCCTAAAGACCTGAAAAAAGTCCTAAAAAATTGAAAAAGTCTTGAAAAAAAGTCCTAAAAATTTGAAAAAGTCTTGAAAAAAAGAAAGTCATAAAAATTTGAAAGAGTCCTAAAAGAAGTCCTAAAAATCAGAAAATGTTCTGAGAAACTACAAAAACATCCAAATCAATGTTAAAATCCAAAAATAGAGTCAAAGTCAATATATGTCTTGTCAGTCCAATCAGTCCCATCAAGCAATATTTTTGTCCATGTCTAAACTACATTGTCTCTATGCTTTAGCTAGGTAGGCTAGATTCATCTTTGAATCACTGAGATATTAGGTCAGTCTTTCTAGGTTTGTCAAAATAAAATCATGATTCAAACTTCTGTCCTTTGGACAAGGTCATTGGTCGTGTCGAACTACGAGGTCTCTGAGTGCACGACGTAGGCAAGGCCCTCTGTCGATGAGCCCCTGAGGCCACACTAGGTCAGTCCATTAGGGTTCATGGCACTACACTGGCACACACATCAAAAGTCTTCAAGTAAGGACAAGTCATTTCCAAACATGGAAAACTCCTAAAAATAATTATGACAATCACTCATTCAACATGACAATCACACCAGCACGTCAACAACGACATGTAGTCACCACAAATCAACTTCAGTCAAACTTATTCAAAACAAGTCAAATTGTCACAACCGGTCAAAACTGTCAATTTGTGGTTATCTTTTAGATGTGTCCTTCTGAAACATAGCCTCCATAATTTATGCCTTAGGATGTGTCCTTCCTAGGCATCGCTACTGTCACTTGACACTTCAAGGGATTCCTTTCAGCATTTAGGGATCAATCCTCTTGACATCAACTTTATTTAGGATGTGTCCTTCCTGAATTTGGCAATCTTCGACACCTGACATCTCAACATCATCAAACAAAACACTTGGCACTTGTCTTTGGATTTTTCGTCATGTTACTAGTTTTTCAGCAAGATCCCGACAACAGGATTTAGAAAAACAACGATGTTTCATGACGTTTGTCTTGTCTTTAGACACTCATGTTACTAGTTTTTCAGCGAGATCCCGACAATAGGATTTAGAAAAACATCGACGTTTCATGACGTTTGTCTTGTCTTTTGACACTCATGTTACTAGTTTTTCAGCGAGATCCTGACAATAGGATTTAGAAAAACAATGTCTCACGAAGTTTGTCTTGGCCTTTTTATCATGTTACTAGTTTTTCAGTGAGATCCCGACAACGAGATTTAGAAAAACAACGACATATCATGATTTTGGTTTTATTTTGTCCTTTTGGAAATCATGTTGCTAGTTTCTCAAGGATATCCTGGAAATAGGATTTAGGGAAGCAACGACATTTCATGGCTTGTCCTTATTTCATGTCTATTATCCTTTGGCTTTTTCATCATGTTACTAGTTTTTCGGCGATGTCCTAATTACGGGATTTAGAAAAACAATGATGTATCATGATGGTGGTTTTATTTTTGTTCTTTTTGGCAATCATGTTGCTAGTTTCTCGAGGATGTCGTGGAAACAGTATTTAGAGAAGCAACGACATTTCATGGTTTTTTCTTCTTGTCCTTTTCTGCTTGTGGTTGGTTATGACAAAAACACTGGGACAATTGTACTTTTAGTATGAGTCATGATCATCCTTTGTCTACGACTACTTGTCTTATGTGATGGTACGACCTTGCACACCTTGATTTATGTCATATCATGGTGTTTGTTGGCCAACACAATAATCTGCCCAATGATGATTAAAGAGCAATAAATATTAAAGTCCTATGGTAAGGTTTTGAAGGATTTGGTCTAGGAACTCACATGCATCTCCTTTTGTCTTGTCATCTTCTCTCACTCATCTCATATAGGCTTTACATCCATATCATCATCCATATCTTCCACACTAAAACTTCTTTGTCTCTTCATATTCTAAGTCTTTTCATCAATGTCGAGAGCACACCCATGTTCTTGGGACCCATCTATCCTCTCGAGGGGGCATTCCACAACCCTCCTCATCATTCTTCCTCATCTTATTTTGCATTGGGGCACATTTTTGACTTATTTTCTTTGCCACAATGTGGCAGGCTGCATTATGACAAAGAGGGGCAAATGTAGACACATAAAAATGACCTAGACCCGCAAGCTCCATTTTACCACTTTCATTCTAACATAATTACGACATTTAATTATGTCCTTGGTCCACATTCAACTATTAATTAAGTAATTCATTATTATCTAATTAATTCATGTCTATTGTATTCTTCATGATTATTAAATAAATAAATTATATTTATTTATTCAATGCATCATTAATTGTCTATTTTATTCTTATAATTAAATAAATTTATTAATTTACTTAATTACCTTTATTCATTTATTCTTCCCCATTATTAAATAAATGAATTTTATCTGTTTATTTAAATATGCCACTAATTCTCATAACTAAATAAATTTATTAATTTATTTAATTATCGATCATAATCCTCTAAATTAAATAATTATGTTTAATTATTTAATTACCTAATTTCACACTCCTCTCATTTTAAGTAAATGAAATTATTTAAAATGATTTTGTTTTATTAACTGTCTCTCCATTTTAGTAAATAATCTGAAAAAGATTATTTATTGTCTCATAAAAACATTATTTTGAATTAATTTAATTCAAAATAGTAATCTTCTTCCAAAAAGCAATTAATTGAGAAAAGTCTTGATTTTTCCAAATTTGCTTTTTAGTTCAACTCTTTATCTTCTTGATTTTCTAAAATCTTTATCTGTTTGACTAATTATCGCATTTATTCTTGACCGCCAATTTGATTTTATCAAATGAAATCTTGACCACTCATTTGAAAATATTGCCCTAACCCTAATTAGGGATTGTCACATAAGATCCCATCCATTGATTTTAGGCTTTGACAACTTTTAATCTCGTCCATCTGTGCAAAATTACATTCTTTATAAAATGTTAATTTTTCTCACAATTGAGGGCACCACTTTTTGTCATCTTGGGCATATTCATTTATCATAGTCTTTATCATTTAAATCCTTCAAAACTTGCATAGGACAATGGCATAGTCAATTTTCTCACACAGATCTGAGGAAAAAAATCATACGCTGCAAGCTAGAAGAGCAATGGAGGTGAATCAATGGTAGCATGAAGATTTGGTAATATTGTTTTATGCTTTATGTCTTTGTGCTCATTTATGCTTCATTGTTTATTAGGGTTTAATTTATATGCTTCATTGCATTTCACCTTAATATTTCATCCCTGATTACAGGACCGTCATAGATGGGTGGCTCCTAGACGTTGAAAGTGAATGACTTCTTAGTAAATAGTTTAACCTGCTTGATTTTGGTTATCCAACCAAACTCTATTGCAAAGGATGTGGACTACATAGGTAATCATGCCTTGATTTGTAAGTTTATGTGGATCCAGGTTTCCCGCCCATTTCTAGAATTATGGGATGATCAAACTTGGAATCTAGAGGGGGATATGGAGGTGATGTAAATGGAAAATAACTATTTTTTGGTGGCATTTTCCTGCTTGGCTAATAGAAATAAGGCTTTTGAAGGAGGTCCCTAATTTTATAATCAAGTGGGAGCTATTTATTAAACACTAGCACATTGGATTTAATCCATCAGAGGAGCTTCCATCAAGAGTTTTAGTCTGGGTGAGGCTTCCTTGGCTCCTACTTGAGTTCTGGAGAAATGATATTCTACACATGATTGCACGCCTATTGGGTAAACCAATTAGTCCATCATAGTAGACTCTTGATAAGAAGGTTATCTCCCTTGCTCAAATTTATGTTGAGGTTGACTTAAATAACTTGTTATTTGAATCAATGAAAATTTAGGTTAGATCTACTTCATGGATTCAATAGCTTGATTATGAGGCTCTTCCTTTTCGGTGTCGTATTTTCCATAAATATGGTCACTTGTAAAGGAGATGCCCCAGATTTAACTCTCCAGAAATGTCTGCTAGTGGTACTTTAGCCAAGGTGCCTCCTCACTCAAATCCATTGAAGGATAAGGGGAAAGGTCATGTGTTAGAAGGAGAAACAAATAAGGAGGGTTTTATCCTGATGAAGTCACAAAATAAGGGTAGAGGTCAAAAATAAATTTGAAGGATAGACAAGATGGTATGTCTTTTAACTAGTTTGAGGCTTTGGAGAATGTTGAGTAGCAAGAATTAAATTTGGATGGGACCTTATTGGAATTAGCTCCTCTGAGGATGGAGCCATTGCTTCCAAAAGGAGGCAATCTTAGTAGCTTGTTGGAGGAGGGATTGAGCACACACAAATGGGCACTGATCAAGTTCAAGATTCTCCTATTGTGTTGACTCCTCTTGCAGGAAATGATGTGGGTCAAGGGTCTTCCCCGGTCATGCTTGATCCACAACCAAAGTTGGGGGTTTATGAGCTTGGAAAAGGTATCAAGACTTTACCATTTTTGGGACTTCAACAAAAGAATTTCAAAATAGGAGGTTTGGAGAAGAGATACAAGTTGGGAAGGAAAAATAATCAGGACAAGATTAAAGTAATGGGTGAGAATTTGGTGGAGTCAGGCTTAGTCAAAACCCTTGACTCCCATTTCTCTAATTCCCAGAAATGATTGTGCTTTCTTGGAATGCAAGGGGTTTGGATAGCATCCCTAGACAAAAGGGAGTTTGTGAATCAATTTAATTGCATTCTCCTAACATTATGTTTATTCAAGAGCCCAAGTTATCGATGGAAGGCATGGTCAAATTTGTGCCCAATATTTGAGGGCAGGTTCAGTGTTAGTGCATTAGACACATGGTAGTGCAGGAGGTTTTGTTTGTCTTTGTGGGTGAACCCACAAAAGTGGTTTACAATTCAAGTTAGGAAGGAAAACTTCCAAAAACATGACCCATTAAAAAAAAATCATTTTGGGGGGTTTGAGTGAACTCTAGGTTCGAATGAACCCTAAAGAAGTTTGCTCGAACTAGGGTTCGAGTGAACCCGCAATTCCCATTGTGGGAAGGGGGTTTTCTCGAACCCAAGTTTGAGTGAACCAAGGTTCGAGTGAACCCTTGGGGGCTCGCTCAAACCCCTTAGGTTTGCTCGAACCACCTTATTCCTCATCCCCCCCCGAGACACAAAAAAACCCTAAATTTTGGCACTTTGAAGCTCGGGTTGAGGATAAAATGGAGGAATCTTCACAAAACCAACTAGAATCAGGTAGTCCTCGGAATGAGCTATCCAACAAATATAATTTTAATATGTTTTGGTTTTATTATGTATTTGTTTTTTTAGTTTTATTAAACATAGGTTTTTCATCAAAAATGAAGGTCTCTGTTCTGCACATGTGGAAAAATAGCAGATAATAAAAAAAAAACTTGAAAAATATGAGTGCAATAGATATTGAAGTCCTTGATCTAACAAAAAAAATGAATTTTGATATATACAAATTTTTTTTACATGTTATATGCTTGCGCTATGTCTGAGTTGTAACAAGTTTGACTTCAAAACTTGATTAAAGAAAAAATATTCAATAAAAAATTATCTAACCAAGTGGAAGCACTAGATATTGGAGTTAAAAATCTAAATTCAAAAGAATTAGAATTTTATCCTTCATGGAAAAAAGTTATACGTTATATAGTGCGCGCCACTTTTTAAAAATGTTGTTTTTTGAAATAAACTAGTTTTCGTGGGAGATGGAAAAAGAAGTGCAATCTGATTCCAATTTTTTTGAAAAAACAATTTTTAGAATCTATAGAAAAAATGTGACGAGACTCTAATTTGCATCATCTTCAAATTCCTCATGTTTTAGCCGCTATAGGTGCCCGAAATAATAATTTCAGTGTCCAATTTGGCCAAAAAATTGTAAACCACTATTGTGGGATCACCCTTGTGTTAATTTTAACTCTTGGGAAGTTTTTCTTCTTTACAATGTCTATGCTTTGACTCATTTGGCTGGTAAGGCTCGACTTTGGGCTCATATTAGGTATGTGCAATCTATTTCTCCTTTATTTACTTGGATTGTGGTAGGATGTTTTAATGCTATCCTCAGCTTGGAAGAGAAGAGGGGAGGAGTGGATAGACTTGAGCCTTCTTCTTTAGCTTTTAGAGATAATATAGACTTACTGAATTTGATTGATATAAAGCCAAGTAATGGCTTGTTTACCAAGAGTAATAGCAGATGTGGTGAGGATTCTATTTCAGAGATATTGGATAGATTCTCAATCTCCAATTTTTGGATTGGTAGTAGTTGTATCACTAGTTTGAAGATTCTTGACTAGAGGAGTTTGGATCACTGGTTAATTAATTTTTTTTCTTATTGGAGGGATGTATCTAAGAACCCATAATTCAAATTCCAATTGGTGTGGCTATGTGAATCAACTTTGTAAGACCTTATGAAAGATTGGTGGTATAAGGGATTTCCTATGCATGTTACGATTATGTACACCTTTGTCAAGAGGCTTCAATATTTGAAAGATCAGCTAAAGAAGTGGAATAGGTAGCATTTTGGGAATATTTTTAAGGAGAAATTAGCTTCTCAATATTGCCTTGATGCCATCACATGAAAAAGTAGGGATCATGTGCTTACAAAGGAAGTAGAGGCTATGATAGAGTTGTCGAAATGGGAGCTACAAGAAGATTTTTTTTGGAAATAAAAGTATAGGATTGAATGACTACATGAGGAGGATAGGAAATCAACTTTCTTTTATAATTATTTCAAAGCTAGAGGGCATGGGAATTTAATATTCTCTATTGTTTCTTCTTGGGTTGAACAATAAATTCCTTTTAAGATATTTTATAGGAGGTTATTCGATAATATTCTTCTCTACTCTTGGAGGATTCTAGTGAGGATTCATTGGATGTGAATAGTATTCTAGAGTGTGTTCCTTCTGTTGTTCCTATTGAAGCTAATGAGGGGCTCAATAGGCCAATTTTTTTGGTAGAGCTTTAGTAAATAGTGTTAATGATGAAGAAAGGTAAGGTGCCTAGCCCAAATGGTTTTCCAATTAATTTTTTAGGAGTTTTGGGATATTATTAAATTGGATTTATCTAGAGGCTGCTCAAGAGTCACAAAATAGCAAAAAGATGTTGAAAGTTATGAAATCTACCTTTTTGGCTCTTATTCCCAAAAGGGAAGGGGATTTTTATCTAGATCAATTTAGGCCAATTTCTCTTTGTAATCTAGTCTATAAGATCATCTCGAAGTTGATTGTTAAGAGATTGAAACCTTGGCTGTCCAAAATTATTTTAGATGCACAAGGGGGTTTTGTGATTGGTAGACATATTCAGGATGGAGTGGTTATTGTTGCTGAGACTATTCATTTTATGGGAGTATCCAAGGAGAAGCCCACGTTCATCAAACTAGACATGGCTAAATATTATGATTGTGTGAAATGGTCTTTCCTTCATAAAGTTCTTAGTACTTTTTGTATTGTAGAGGATTAAATCAATTGGGTGACAAGTTGTGTTATGTTCTTATTTTTTGATGATTAATGGTGTGCCCACCTCTCTGTTTTGTTCCTCATGAGGTCTTTGTCAAGGTGAACCCTTATCTTCATATTTACTCAAATTATTATGGTTGATGGGTTGGGTAGACTCTTGAAAGACCGTTGTTCACAAGGGCTTATTCAAGGGTGGAGCTAGGGTGAAGGCTTGCCTCCTCTATCTCATTTAAAATTTATGGATGATTTATTGATCTTTTGGGAATTTTTAGTATTAGAGAAACAAGTAACTTCAAGAATGCTTTGGATATTTATCTTACTGCTTATGTTTAGCAAATTAATGAAGATAAGTCTTCCATTTTATTCTTCAATACTCCTCTCATTCAGTCTTATATTGCTCACATTCTTAGGTTCCAAATTGGGGCTTTTCCTTTTGTGTTTATGGGAGTTCCACTATTTTTTGGTTTGCTACCAAGAGGTACTTGGAAAAATGTTTTGGACAAGTTTTATAGTCTCGTCAATCATTGGACCTATAGGTGGTTATCCTTTGCTAGGAGGATAATGTTACTGAAAGTTATGGATCAACAACTTCTATTTACTGAAGTACGGTGTAGATGGCCTTGGTAGGTTTCATTAAGGAACTTGATGCTCTGTTTAGATAATTCTTGTGGAATAGAAATTTGGAGTCTTAGAAGTGGAGTCTGGTAAAGTGGGATTTGATCTGTAGGTTGATTCAATTTGGGGGCCTGAGGCTACAATAGGTTTCTATTACCGGTCAAGCATTGCTTCAAATATTTATTAGAGATGGTGCACTAATCAAGACCAATATTTGGCTAAGATCCTTTCCTCCAAATATTTGTAGGGTGTAGCAGGAAGAGATGTGCCTGAATTTTCTTGTTAGATAAGGTGTCTATGTTTTGGGATAAGTTCTTAAGAGTGGAGTGTAAGGAAGCTAAGGTAGTAGAACAACTTCCTACACTAATCTTGAGAGGAGAATACTACAAAAAATTACAAATCTTTACAACAGTTACAAAATAAAACATAAATATAATACATACCACAACACAATGATTTATATAGGGAAAACCCTTTCGGAAGAAAAACCCCACTCAAAAAGATACCCAAAATACTATTTAGAAATCATAAATATTACAATATACTTGTAGGGAAAGCTTCTCACAGGAGTATCACCAACCAGAGATCGAGAGATAACACAAATGCTATCAGAATCTCAGAATACATCATGATACATAGTCATAATATATTTCCATAATAAAATAGGGTTACCTTATAGGAAAAGACAAGCCAACAAAATATTTATCATCATATTTGAAACTTAATGATGAATGGTCTATATTTACAATATATCATTAATTTAATGTATTTCAGTAGTTTAATATATTTTAAATTGTTTTTGTTAACACACTCACATTTTTCTCCACATCAAGTGTTCCCATTGTATATTACACCTATCAATCTAACTAGGATGTATTAAATATATACTATAAAATATAAACCTTATATAATTGCAAGGTTGAGACATATTTTCCCAACAAATCTCCCACTTGTTGAACACCTTGTAAGAGAAACAAGAGGAAGTATAAACACTGTCTCTTAATTTATAGGGGCCAAAAGGCCCATAGTCTCTGAATGCCATCTAAACTTCTTTGTGCTCACATGCATAGTTAAAGAATAAGAAACATTCATCAAAGTATCTACCTTAACAAGCTTCCCCCTACCATCTTCAGCTACATCTCTAATAAAATGATATTGCACATCAATGTGATTGGTCTTGGCATGAAATTTTGGGTTCTTGAATTGAAGAAAATAAGGTTCCACCTGTGTCACAAAAAAGTGTAGCCTTGTCATTTTTCACTCATTTGGGCCTTTTCTTGTGGTTTTTGGCCTAGTTTTGCCTAGATTTAATTTTGTAATATGGCCAACATATTCACATTAGGTCTTGAACCCTTATAAATCAATAGGAATTCTATGGTGTCTTGTAAATGTTTTGTAACCCACTTTCACACTTTTCTAGGAACCTTTCATCATATTTCACCTTAACAATCTCTCTTTATCATTTACTAAGTCCTATTTCAAAATGTTGTAAAGAGTTGTAAAAAATATCACACTTTCCTAGGCTTTTCATCAACAAAATAATCCTTTCTTATGATATAATGACCCCTTAATGCACTTATAGGTCCTACTTAAGTGTGTTTTAGAAGACAATCTCATTAGAAAAAAATAATCACCTTTTAATCCTCGAAAACCATTCAAAATTTCCTAGGTGGACTAAGTCACCACCTTGGGTGACTTAGTCCCATGAGGCATAAAAATCAAAATTAACACAAAATTCTGGCAGGATATTGTCTCCTAAACCCTAAGGTCGGCCTGTGATGTGTTATTTTCAGAAAGCTAGGGCACAACATGTATAAATAAAGGGTTTTCCCCTCATTTTACAAGATTTTACATCTCCCACCTTATACACCTCATTCTTCTCAATCACTCATCCATCATTCTTCTCAAGCAAGCTAGGGTTTCGGTATTTAAAGTCACCGAGACATCTTTCTGAAGCACTCAAGGGTTGAATCTTCCTCCATTAATGCAACAACTCAAGATCTATCTCCTTGGCAAGGTACTAACTCCATTATTTCATGTTCATATTCCATTATCTTGTCTCTTTGTTTGATTTACTTATCTAAAAGGGGTTTGACCAAGGCATACCCCTAATCCCTAACAATCAACATTTCTCTTTCTCTCCTTGTGTGTCTATAGATTTAGACACATTAAAGGTTTGAAAATCATTGAAGAATGGATTGAAGACTTTCTAAAGGTATCTCCTTGTTGACTAGGTCAAGATCTACACAAAAAGACATCTACAAGCCAAAAATCAAGGTTTATGGTTTGAACACTTGGAGTAATAGAAAGTGCAGATCAAGAGCTTCCGTTTTCACCTTCATATTTTCAGAGGAGAAAAAAGGGACACTTCCCCCAATTATGGTGACTTCGTCCCACTATGAATACTTTTCAAATATTTCTACGGATTGAGATGCCCATTTGGCTAAAATAGGCCCTAGAGTAGTTTTCCAGAATCACCCCAAAAAAGGACTAAGTCACCTAGCCTGGCACAAGTGTCCCGTCAGACATAAAAAAATGGTATTTTTAGAATTTCAGTGTTCCTTCAAGTCTGCAACACATTTCTAGGTTTATACATTCTGTCTCACAGATTTTAATTTAGTTTAGTTTACATTTCTAAGTCATTTTATACATGTTTGCATATCACAATGCATTTTCAAATAAGTTGCATCTTATCTTGCATTAGTATTTAGTCTCTTTCCAACACTTAGATACATTTCATATCACACACATATCACACATTAACACTTAATCTTGAATGAACCCTCCAAGTTATAGAGTGGAAATTTCTCTCTCCTTTTAAGTGAAAAACCCTAGAAGTGTTACAGTATCTTTTCCCCTTAAAATTTGTGGTTCATTTTGGTGAACTTGCCTTTCAAATAACAATTTTCTGACTTAGAGTCCTTTATCATCTTAGGTTTTCATTACATTAGCATTGCATTGCATTTTGCATTGTTTAATTTGTATTAGAGGGTTTTAAAATTTGCATTAGTGAAAATCTCATAAAGCTTATATTTTTGCATTGCATTTCATTCAAAATCATCAAAATTCTACATTTTCATCATAGGTCTGCATCACCCAACATAGAAACCACCCAAATCAATCCAAAAAAATCTAAAAAAATTGAAAAAAATCCCTATTGGGACTAATTCGCCACCTTGGGTGACTTAGTCCCTTTCCAACTCTGAAACAACCATTTACAAAGCTAAAAACCCTATTTTTAGGCTTTTGTTTGCTTCCATTAACTATCTGTATCAATTGGTTGTGTTTCTATTACATGCATTTCATTAAATTCAGCTTAACTTAGCTCATTTCATGCATTCCTTAGTTTCAATTTTGCATATACTACATTTATTTTTCAGATTGTTGCATAGTGTAATAAAAAAATTACCTTGTTTCCCACTTGAAAATTAAATTTCAACATTTCACTTTAAGTCATTGCATTGCATTCTCTTTCCTTTCTCTTCATAGAATATTTTCTTTCAAAATATGTGGCTTTGATTTGGTTTCAAATGGATTGCATATAATAAAACATCCCTTCTTATAAGTTCAATTTAGATTACAATAATGATTTAATTAAGAAACATGTTAATCACCAAATCATTGACACAATTATTAACATTACATTACCCCTTGATGAGGATATTAGTGTTGACAATCATAAAAAATCATATTTGTGCTTCTCCCTTGGTGTAGGGGCACCATTAAAATAGAGCTGATTAAGCTTAGGTTTGTGGGTGAAATGAGGTCCATGAGACCATTCATGTTGTAATAATGTTCACATGAGCCATTTAATGTAGTTTTGAGTCTTTAGAAGGAACTTTGGGAGTCTAAGTTGCAAATAAATTGGAAAAATGTAAAATTGTCAAATAATGCATAATTAGCAATGTAGAGGGTTAATAGCCTTTTAAAAAAAGGTAGTTAGGTGGTTATAGGTGTTTGAGGAGGTTATTTAAGCTATATTTAGTTGATTCCATCATTGTAAAGATAGACTTGAAGATTTTGGAAAAAAAAAGTTCAGAATTGAGTTTACACATTTTCCTTGCATTTTTTGAATTTTGTTTGGTTGGAATAGTCCGTACAAATTCAGATTTTGTTTGAAGTTTGGAATGGAATGGTAGGGAATTGAGTCTAATTTCAAATGATTTATTTTTTATTGAAAATCATTAATTTAGACATGAGATATCTCTGTTTTTCTGAAATTGCTTTGTTTTGGTGCAAGTTGGTGGTTTGAGAGTATAAAAATGAGTTTGTAGGGAATTCCACCTAATGTAGCCATTGTAACTCGATGTAATTACACCTCTTGATGTATTATAGGTTTTCAAATGTTTTGGAGGTCTGAGGGAGTGTGTATGTGGGTTTTGGGTGTTGCCCCAAGTTGAATTTGAATGATTTTCCTTATGAAAGTGAGTAACTAAAGGGTGGTTTATGAGTTTTGTGGAGGGAATAACCTATGTAGTGAACTTTTAAGCCTTTTTAGGTATAATTAAGAGTTTTTTAACAAGTGGCAAGGTCTAGGGAGGCTTGGATGTATGATTTGCAATAAACCCTCCTTTTGAGGGCCTAAAATCAAGGGTTTCATAGTTTTCTATGTTAGAAGAGTCATCTCTAGAAAATAATTGTGGATTTAGTGGTTTGAGGCCATGGTAAATTATTCCCCAAAGTTTTAGTTGTCTGTGATAAGTCTAAAGATGGGTTGCTTTGTGATTTAGGCCTAATTAGCCTAATTAGGATATCATAGGAGTGGGAGTTTTAGGAGTTTGGTCCAAAGGAATTGTATCTGATCCTAAGATATGTTGTGTAATTTCAAAGAGGGTTTCTGAATCAATGATTTTTTTGTGGAGTAATTTGGCTAGTTTTGGAGTTAAGGGCCTAAAACTGGGTTTGCACTGCTACCAGGGTTGCAAGGGTGAAAGAGGGAAATTCTGCTTTTGTTTTTTATTTTTAAATTTGGGAGTTGTTTAGAATCGTCTAATAGGTCCTTTTAATCTTGTTAGATGCCTCTTGAAGGAAAGTTGACATCTTGAGTGGTTTTGGATCCCCTGTCTCTACATCATCCCTATACCTCTCCTATTAATGATGAAGGTATCATGGTGAAAGAAGATACAAGCATTTAGGGTCTTGATTATCACTCTCCTCATTCCCCTTTGCAAGAAATTAAAAAATAAGAAGATGAAATCATCAAAATATCTATTGAAATCACCTTCCGTAGTCTCTATAACCATGACCCTCAAACTTGTTCTTCTCATATCCCTCCTTGATGCAAAGAAGATAGGTTGGTATTAGAAGATACACGTCTTATACGTCATGAGACTCTTGACCCTCCCTTAAATAATTATCCTACCATTTAGGACAATCTATTTGAAACTCAAAGTAGTCCTTCTCTTGATGCCTTCCCTACCTGTGATGAAACTTGATTACAAACTCTAGCCATGGCATGTGGTGAACCTCTTCCAAGCTCTCCTACTAGGGTAGATAGTATGGAACAAGAGAATGAGACCTTCAAAAAAAAAGATAACCAAATAGAACCCTCTCCTCATCATCCCACTCTTGTTATTCCCATCATTGATCATTTAGAAGCCGAGTCATAATACCGTTGCTCACACACACTACACAATAAACAACCCATGACCATAATAACCAACCTCAAAATCCTTACCTTTATCCATGCCCATATTACATGTTGCTAAGATATCATTGTGGGACCTTATTCAAGCCTCCCCTCACTACCATCACATGATGCAAAAACCTTACAAAAAATTCCTATCCATTCTAATGCACAAACAAATGACATAGCAGCTATGATTCAAGGCTTGCATGCTGACATTATTTTCCACCAAAGTGAGCTCCCTCCTTTGGAAGTGAAAAAAAAAGCCGAAGATTTCAAGGTCATATCTCAATACAAATGAATAGGGATAAAGTGAACCCTTGTTGACAATGTCTCCACCATTAATGTGTGTAGTGTCAATCTCTTGGATATGTTGCATGTGGATAAATCAAACATTCAACCTAACTCTTTATCTATCAATGGATTTGACAGTGTAGGATAGAAACCAGTTGGTGTGATCACTTTTACTTTTATAGTTGGAATGGTCACATTAGACACACTGATCCATGTTATGTCACATGATGTTTCATATAATCTCATTTTAGGAAGGCCATGTATTCATGCAATGAATGGGGTGCCTTCCACTCTTCATCGTAAGATGAAGTACATCTACAACAACAAAGTGTACACACTTGACATTGATCCTAAGCCATTTAGTGTCTTACAACTTGAGCAACACAAATCCAAACCCTTCAAAATTTCAACACCCACGAAATAAGTGGAACCCATATGAAAAACACCCTTAGTCGATGATTGGGGTTCCTTAGAATCCACATCTCCTTTATTAGGAGAATCCAAGATCACAAACAATGAATCTAAAAAGGGAACCATAGTCTTGTCAACACAAGACTTGGCCGATCCTTCACAAGCATCCACCTCAACTACTTTAGACAAAGAATCCCACAATGAACAAACACCTGATCCAAAAGTGATGAAAAAGCTTTATGGAAAAGGTTATGATCTCATGAAACAACTTGGCTATAGTGGAAAAGGATGTGGTGCTAACGAACAAGGTATCCACACCCCTATTGATCCTAACACACAAACAAAAAATCACGGTCTTGGTTATTGTCCTTTCATTGAAATCATCAAGCCTTCACCCAAAATCAACACTACCCCAATACATTCTTCTAAACCAACCTTCACACTAGTGCATTCTGAATTGATGGAAACTAGTGGTATTGAATGTGATCCTTTGCAACAATTGAAACAAACAAATAAGCCTTTGCTTAATGCCAATATCATCCTGCAACCCACTACTGATTTGGATTTTACACACTCCTCCAAAGGAGTGTACACAATCTCACAACCTATTAAGCCTTGCATATGTATGACATATTGTACTAAGCAAGAGATATATTTGTTGAAAACCACATGAGCACCTTATACCATTGATCAAGAGGGTATCTTTTCGAGACTCCTCCAAGATCATTTGATCTCCCTTCCTCCAAAAACCTGAAATAAATTCTATTACAAGAATTCCTTTTGTGCCTATCATAGAGTCCATGGTCATTCTACTAATGAATGCAATGCATTGAGTTGTAAAATTCAACATCTTAAGGAATTTGGTACTCTCCCTTGTGTGGGGCACCTCATTCCTATAATTGATACTGATTTTCACTCTACCATGCATTTCATTAATCCTTTCAACTCACTCTTGTTTTACACTAAGTGGGGGCAAGGGGTTAGGTAGCCTTGTCCTCATATGTCACTCATCGTTTTCTCTTTCAGCTAGTCGTTAAACTTTCATGAACATATAAGAGGAATCTTGGGATGTGGAAGACATGTCTTAAGTTGACTCACATGTGACATACTATCCTTTTCATGACGTAGCTTATCAGAAATATATGATCTGGCATAGGGATTTTTGAACAAGATCTCATTTCCTCTTCTACTTTAAATCAATTTCTCACAGTAATGGTGTTAGCAACTGTTTTAAAGTGGGGGCATACATCGATACTCACATTTCATTGTGCGATTTTATTTTTCTTGCAATTCCATCCCTTGGAAACATTAGGTACACTGTTGCTAAGGATGAGACATTGCACTTGTCCTCTCTTACAAACAAGATGAGACCACTTTCACTTTTTCTCTCTTGGAGACATTACACATGATGTTCCTTAAGATGAGACATTGCACGAGCTAAGAAAAATCCATTTGAACACTCCTTACAACATCTTTATAGAAGTCATTTTCTTTTGTGGTGCCTTATTAAAGTTATCAGGAGGTATAAATTTAGTATGGTTTGAGCGGGAAGCCCAAGCAATGGCATGAATTTCCCCATAGCCACCTGCGTGAGTGTGAGTACACACCAACCATGAGTGTATGTTTCTAACCTTTTGGGCCTTCTCACCCGCCGGACAACTAAAAGTTTTGTCACCCTAGAGTGAGTACACATCTTTCTGGACAAACAACCTAGATCTGATCCACAACTAGTTGGACAAACGGTTGAAGCTTGATCCAACTTTTTACTTTCCTTCTTCTCTTCCTTCTAGTTCTTTCCATTGCATGATCATGTATCTTGTTTTGCTACAAATCATTCACCTTTGAATGTTTCTTTTTGTGCTAATGTCAATTTATCTTAGGATCTTGAATCCTAGGGGCTTGACCACTTCCTTCATCTTTCTCATTCTTCACCATCTACATTGGCACCACTTGGCTACTTTAGTGTGAGTTTAAAGAAAGTTCATCCTCTCACTAAAGTGGGGGCTAAATGTATCACAAAAAGTGTATCCTTGACACTTTTCACTCATTTGGACCTTTTCTTGTGGTTTTTGGCCTAGTTTTGCCTAGATTTAATGTTGTAATATGGCCAAAATATTCACATTAGGTCTTGAACCCTTGTAAATCAATAAGAATTCTATGGTGTCTTGTAAAAGTGTTGTGAAGTGTTGTAACCCACTTTCACATTTTTCTAGTACTCTTTCATCATATTTCACCTAAAAAATCTCTCTTTATCATTTACCAAGTCCTATTTCAAAGTGTTGTAAAGAGTTGTAACAAACTCTCACACTTTCCTAGGCTTGTCATCAACAAATTAACCCTTTCTTATAATATAATTACCCCTTAATGCACTTATAGGGCCTACTTAAGTGTGTTTTAGAAGATAATCCTATTAAACAACAATAATCACCTTTTAATCCCCGACAACCACTCAAAATTTCCCAGGTGGACTAAGTTCCCACCTTGGGAAAATTAGTCCCATGTGGCATAAAAATCAAAATTAACTCAAAATTTTGGTGGGATATTGTCTCCTAAACCCTAAGGTCGACCTGTGATGTGTTATTTTTGGAAGTTAGGGTACAACATGTATAGATAAAGGGGTTTCCCCTCATTTTATAAGCTTCAACATCTCCTACCTTCTACATCTCATTCTTCTCAATCACTCATCCATCATTCTTCTCATGCAAGCTAGGGTTTTGGTATTCTAAGTCACCAGGAAATCTTTCTGAAGCACTCAAGGGCTGAATCTTCCTCCATTGCTGCAACAACTCAAGATATATCTTCATGGAAAGGTACTAACTCCATTATTTCATGTTCATATTTCATTATCTTGTCTCTTCATTTGATCTAATCATCTAAAAGGGGTTTGACCAAGGAAAAACCCCAATCCCAAACAATCAACATTTCTCTTTCTCTCCTTGTGTGTTTTTAGATTTGAAAATAATTGAAGAATGGATTGAAGACTTTCTGAAGATATCTCCTTGTTGACTAGGTCAAGATCTACACAAAAAGACACCTACAAGCTGATAATCAAGGTTTCTAGTCCGAACACTTGGAGGAATAGAAATTGTAGATCAAGAGATTCCATTTTCATTTTCAGATTTTCAGAGGAGACAAAAGGGACACTTCCCCCAGTTGTGGAAAATTAGTCCCATTATGCATATTTTTTAGAGATTTTCGCGGATTTGGATACCCATTTGGCTGAAACAGGCTTTGGAGTAGTTTTCCGAAATCACCCCAAAAAAGGACTAAGTCGCCCAACATGGAACAAGTGTCCCACCATACATAAAAAATAGTATTTTTCAGAATTTCAGAGTTCCTTCAAGTTTGCAACAAATTTCTAGGGTGCACACATTCTATCTCATAGTTTTTTGTTTAGTGTAGTTTACATTTCTAGGTCATTTTGTACATGTTTGCATATCAAAATGCATTTTCAAATAAGTTGCATCTTATCTTGCATTAGTATTTAGTCTCTTTCAAACACTTAGATACATTTCATATCACACACATATCACACATTAACACTTAATCATTAATGAACCCTCCAAGTTTTAGAGTGGAAAGGTCTCTCTCTTTTTAGGTGAAAAACCCTAGAAGTGTTAGAGTATATTTTCCCCTTAAAAATTTGTGGTTCACCACCTTTTAGGAGATGGAACTAAAGGACCTATTTGACTCTCAGTTCATTAGGAAACTGTAGACATGAAAAATTGACCGAAAAACTTGGTCCTGATTACTAACGTCGTTTTGTCCTAAATCATACTCTCAGCTTATCATCACTCTTCATCCATTAATTAAATAAATTATTATTTATCTAATTAAGTCATTCTCCCCTATTGATTAAATTAATCAATTTAATTTAATTAACCCTGTATCCCTGTTTAATTAAATAATTCACTTTATTTAATTAAAACTCTAAAGTCCTCTTAGTAAATTGAATAAATTAAACCTTATTTGATTTAATCTAACATTATCTCCTTTAGTTAAATAAATCAAAACATTTATTTAATTAAACCCTTCCTCTCAATTTGATTTTAATCAATTCATAAATTTAAGTCTAAATTGTCACATCTTCTAATTCCTCATTACAGTAATTAATCTTTCATTAATTTAATCCTAAATCATGTCCCATCCTCTAAAGATTGAAACTTGCACAATAAATCAATTACTTTGATTTAATAAAATCCCTATTTTTCCTCACATAGCATAAAAAGAGGAATATTCCCTCAAATTTGAATTCAAATCCAAGTGGACTTAGTCCTTCCAACAAGGCATTTATTTCACCTTACAAGTCCTTTTGCCTTGAGCCAAGTGGCCATAACTCCATTTTCTTCCCTCTCCAACAAGTCATTTCACTAAATTCAAATTCTACCTAATAACATTTATTGGCACTTTGATCAAAATGTGGACAACCTTCATCCATTCACATCTTGACAAGTGGTACTTGGCCATTGGATGTTGAATGATCCCACATTGCTTAGATCTTGCTCATTCTTCCAATTTGAAATCTATAAATGAGAGAATCTTCCTCTCATTATTCATCCACAATTTGAGAGCAAAGTTATTATCTTCAATTGAGAGAAATTCTATTCATCTTCTTGAGTATTTGTCATCACCATAGCTAGGTTATTACAGATTTTAGCAAGGAGTCACATTGTTCTTCACTATCAAGTGGATCAACTATCATCAAGCTTACGAAGGAGCTGGGAAAGGGCCAATTTCTACACATAATTGGCACCAATTCCCCCATGGGATCAAGTGTTTGCATTGTTTAAATTAGGATTTAACTTAGTTGTATGTAGTGTTCTTCATTCAATTCCTACTTTGGATATTTGTAGATGGATTTCATGGGGAATTCTTATTCTAACTTGCATATTGATCTAATATTGTGCTTGTTTTCCATGTTTGTGCAGGTTTAGGATTGGGGTTCACATTTTGGTGCTAGAAGGAGGGAAAATCTCAAGATTCAGTCATGTTTTTTTGAGAAATTCCATGCTTTTTTGCATCTCATAGGAAACTGCATCGCTCAAAGTCTAGCGGTGCCAAATTGCGCTGTTATCAGTCAAGTGATGCTATATTGAACCGCTCCTAAGCTCCAAACTCTTCCGTTAGAGTCTTCGCACCCAAAAAATTCTTTTTTTCAAACTCGGCCGTTTGTTTCTAAATTTCCAATTGCGTCGCTAGGCTAAATAGTGTCACAATCATGCTCTCTGTCCTGCTGCAGACCGCCACTCCTAGTCATCAATGACGCTATATTGCACCACTGGAGTTTCTAAACTCCTACGCATTTTCTAACTGCACTGCTAGGTGACGGTAAAAAGTTCAAATTTGATTTTTTTTGACATGTGCCTTTTTGTTTTCAACTTTTTGAGCTTCTAACCTATTTATTGTCTCTATATCTTCTGGTTTTATTCACTTTACAGGTTAGGGCAAGGAGGAAGAGGAAGAGGAAGGTTACATTATGACATCATTCTAACCTTATACCAAGAGTTTTTAAACACTTTAGTTTTGTTTAACACTCTTAGAGAATTAACAATCTCTCTTAAAGAATTTGTTATCTTTCATACTTTAGGGAATACTATATTTCTTTTGGGCTCTAAAAAGAACACTACAAAAGCTTTCAATTTTACAAAGGGCTTAAAAAGAACTTTAGAACAACTTACTAGATCTGGTTTAAAGATTAACAATTGAACAAGACAAATGCCACATTTGATTTGGTTCTATAAAAATAATTCACTCTTGCTTTATGGAGTTAAAATGAACAAGTGTTATTTTGTTTTGTAATTACTTACTCAAAGTAATACCATCAAAAGGACATATGTGCTTCTCTCGTGCCTCACGGTGATCTTGAGAATCAAAAAGAATTTTGGTGATCTTAAGTTGAGTAAAGTAATTACCTCCACATTTCATTTTGGGATTAAAATTGAATCAATCTTGTGAGTGTGAGTGGAACATATGGCATGTGTTCTCTCTTTGTTTCTCAACAACGATTGATCGAACTAAAAATATGTTTGCTCACTTTTTTTACTTTAGAGGGCTTGCCTTGGTGGGAAAAAGTACTCACCCCAAGGGAACGACTCAAGTGGTAATGGGCTAAACCCAAGCTCTTCCAAACCACTATATAAATTTGTGTTCATGGTGAAAGCCATGGAGAATGGGAAGCGGTGCATGATAACTCTCCCCCAGTATCTGTGTGATGCATAAAGCCCTTGTTCTAAGGGTTGGGAGATCTCTCACAAGGATTTTATCATTGCACCCCTTAAATTGGATGCCCTTACTACAAAATTTTTTTTAGAAGCCAAAAATCCTTTTCTATTTGTTGGTGCAAAAGGTCATGTCCTTTGAAGCCACCCCACATATACATGTAGTTCTATTGTAGAGATGAAAAGAATGCCATGGGAGATTCATGGGTATTGATGCTTGGTTGACCTGAGAAGTGTGTGTTGTGGAGGGGAGCCAGTGTGGTCAAGCATCTAGTCATCTGCATTGAATATGTGTAGCTGGATTTATTCAATTAGGAATCCAAACAAATATTGTCTTTTCAGCCTAGGATGGTGCATGTGATTGGAATAAAAAACACTTTGTTTGGGTTTTAAAACAATTGAAAAAAAACCAATATTTCAAACCCTTTAGAGGGGCAAACACATTTTTCCAAATCTTAGTGTTGTTGCTTTCCCTAGGGATTATATCCTTAGAGGATTCTAAGCATTTGGATTTATGTCATAATTTGCTCATACTAAAGTCAACCTAGGAAAGTGTACTCTTAAAACCTTGATTTTTCACATAATGGACCTTGTGGAATGAAAAGGAATTGAGACATAGAAATTTAGTTTGAAATCATAATCAATACATTATTTATGATAAAAATAAATCATTAAACAAAGATAAGGACAATTGGACCTCACACATGTTTTCTCTCAAATGATTTCCCATAAAATCAAAATCCAAAAACCAAGGTTCAAAAAGATTAGCCCAAAATATCGTGTGGAGTGTCCTGAAAGGCTTCTCAAAGTTAGAGAAAGATTGGTTTACAACTTCTACAAAAAAGATTCAAAGAACAACCATAGCTTGTATGAGTTTTATTGTCAACAACATCCCAATATTTTTGAAAGGTTTGCTTTTCTCACTTAGGAAGTATGGCATGTTCTTCAAAACTGAGGTCCTGTAAGAAGGAGTTTTACCTAGGTCAAGTCTAGGATCAAAATCAATCACTCTCACCCATCTCTCAACCATAAAAAATACCATTTCACTAAAAAACTCTTGAAAACTTTGAAAACATCATTCATGCTAAACTTATAAGAAAAATCAACATCACCTTGTTTGACTTAATACACTTAGTCAAATTATCAATCCTCTTGAGAAAATTTACATCTAGGATAACACAATTTCCTAAGGTTTACAAGTTCAAAATCACTTTGATTGACTTAACACACTTAGTCAAATAATTCTCTTGTACGAGTTTGCTCTAGGATAACACAACTTCCTAGGGTTTACAAGTTCATTATCATCTTGTTTGGCTTAACACACTTAGTCAAACTATCCTTAAATCAAAATCAAATCAATTCAAGCCCTTAAAAGTTTAGCATCTCCCCCAAGATTCTACAAGAGTTTCATTCATCCGCATCATCCATCTTCCATTTATCTCATCCCCATCATCACTTTTGATCCTTAGACTTTCCTAGTTCTTCTCCTTTTGTGCCTAGGATTAAGATTAAACGATCTCTATTTTATGGTTCAAACAAGATCACAACACAAGAGGAACATGTAAATCACTAAGAAAACATCAACTTCAAGTGACCTAAGTCAAATGACTCCTAAAATAAACCCTGTAGGATCAAGCAAACCTCCAAATAACTCCTCTCTGCCATCACAAAAACCTCAAGAGGAGGGTCATGAAGAGGACATCGCCAATAATGACTTGGGAATGACGCAAGAGGAAATAGATGAAATGGTTTAGAATCTCGAGAATCATAGAATCGTCAACACCATGTTGAAACTTAATCCCTCTCTATATATATGTGCGTTAACAAAAGAAGGGGCCAAACTCCCTTCTGACTTTGACATGAGTACCAATATGGAAAGGCCTCTTGTGAGCATACCCCCAATATCACTCCCAAACATCACTCAAGATATTCCCCAAATCATATCAACAATCGCTTCAACCCTGCCAGTTGTTAACAAGGGAAGTGCCATGCTTCACAAAATCCAAAAGCATCGCCTTGTAAACAACAAAGAAATAAATATCAACATCACACTGGATAACTCCATCCTAGTAAATTCATTACACCTGTATGTTCCACTTACTTTCCATAATCATGCAAAATCATCCTCATTTCATGCAACGCCAATCTATCCATTGAATATACAAAATTCTCTCCCCATGATTTTGCAAGGAGAGGGTGGGTTATTTAGGACAAGGGGAGTCATTGATCCTTCCTTGTAATAACTTTTCCAAGGGAACACACCACCATTCCATCCATTACCTCTGACATCTGTATCACCTTTTGGGTTGGACCTTCCCCCCTACCCACCACCAATCTACCAAACCAAAGAAATCTAAGCATCACATCAAACCCCCTCATTTTTCCATCAGTATCGCAACAACAGATGGCAACCATTCAAGCAACCACAATGGTCAACACATCCACCATTCCCCAAATCTCTCAAAGCATGGTTTCCCAAGGATCAAGCATCTCGATCACACAATCCACAACCCAAACCCTGATCACCAACACAACCCTTCCACTCATCACAATGGTCAACAACATTCCCAATCTGCCACCGATTCCACCAAAAGTTAACATGATGAACTCATTCATCACCATGATTTAGGTAGTTAGAAAATCCACCCACCAAAGGGTACTTCAACAAAACCAACAAACTGCATAGCTGGCTGCTCAACAAGTGCAAGCACAATTAGCCGCCTAACAAGCTGCACAAGCTACACAAGAAACACAAGCAACCCAACAAGCACAAGCTCAAGCCTAGCACCAGGCTCAAGAAGCACAAGAGCAATACCATACAAAACTATAAACAATCCATCAACATGCATACCAACAAGCCCTGCAAGATTTTCAGGCACAACAATAAGCTAAACAACACGTGTGGGGTCAACAACAACAAGACCAACAAAAAGATTTCTTGGTGCCACAAAAACTAGACAAACAAAAAGCTTTGTTGGCATAATAGAAGCTAGACCAAAAACAAGCTTTGTGGGAACAACAACAGCAGGACCAACAACAAGCTTTGTTGGAACAACAACAACAGGACCAACAACAAGCGTTGTTGGTACAAATGCAATAATATCAACAGGTCTTAAACACACAACAAAGCTTGTAGAAAACCCCCACCAATACCCCACTCATCAATCAAACACCGCAAACTCATCAAAACACATTCATCCCACCCCTTGATCCACAAAACGATGTAACAACACAAATCAAACTACTCTTGCAATAAGTGTTGGACCTTTAGTTAGGAAAAACAACTAGAATGCCGAGAAATTTGTGCTCCTATCCTTTTGATAAGAGTCTTACAATGGTACCATTCCCGAAGGGATTTGAAATCCCCAAATTCGAAAAATATAATGGGATGGGAAACCTTGAAAATCACGTCAGGGAGTTTCAAGTGCATTGCATGGAAGTTGCATATGATGACACATACCTAATGTGGCTATTCCCTTAGAGCCTGAATGGTCCCGCCATGGAATGGTTCTCTCGTCTACCCACATGCATCAGAAAATTCTAGGAAATTATGGATGCATTCCTCAAAAACTATGCATTCAACATCGGTACAAATGTTAGTCTGGAGGAACTGCTAGCACTCAAATAGGGGAAAGGAGAGCTATTCACCTCCTTCTTGCAAAGATGGTGATCCAAGGCCAATTGGAGCAAGTGGACCATGCTAGAAGAGCAACAAGTTTGCACTGTCATAGCCAATCTGGATGAAAACTTGGCATTCTATCTACAAATTGAATGCATTATAACATATGATAAATTGATCCCAAAGGCGCTCAACATCAAAAGAACCCTCACTAGGCGAGGGGGCACATCTATGTTTCTTGCACAATAGGATAACTTCCCATCCAACAGTTATAATGATAAACCTTGCACATGGTCAAGGAACATAAATTTTACAAATGACGGAGTGGTCAATGCCAAGGTTGTCATTAGTGCTCCCAAGAAAAATATTCAAACCCATCATCAACCAAAAAATAACATCCATAACAATATGCAAACCAATATGGTAGTACAACAAAAACCACCTCCGAACAATCAAATTAGTAACCTGAACAATCAAGGAAGACCACCTCCTCGAAACAAGTATCCTCCCAAGGGGAAGTTCACGGCCCTTGAGGAGTCAATCAAATCTATAATGAAGAGGCTGGTTGAAGAGAACCTCATAAAAATCTCCACTTCTAAGCAGTATGTGGTACCCATGAAAAAACCACCTTGGTACAATGCAAATATCCTTTGTGATTTTCATAAAATCAAAGGGCATACGACTGTAAATTGCATGAGATTGAAAAACATCATCCAAGATCTCATTGAGGATAAAATCATAAATTTCGAGCAACTTGCAAGGAATCAAGATGTCAAAATATACACGAATCCGATGCCCAATCACAATCAGGGAAATAATCGAGGAAATAATCAAGGAAATAACCAAGGAAATAACCAAGGGAACAATAAAGGGAAAAAAAAGTATGCCAATGCAAACCATATATATGATAATATTGTTGCATCCCTGGATGAATGGGTCACTGTTGTCAATATCAAAGGAGCCAACATTGATTGTGGAGTCATCACACATGACGATAAGGACTATTTCTTGGGAATTGCAACCATATAAGACCTCCACCTCAAAATCCATTCCTAATAGTTACAACGTCCTTGACTAGTTAAAGAAAACCCCTGCTCAGATCTCCATCATAGAGTTACTAAAAATCTCAGCTGCCCATAGGGAAATACTTGAGCAAGCATTAGCTTCATCTACCATCTCTCGCAACCTTGATACAAAGAAGTTTCAAGCTATGGTCAATAATATCATCACTCCAAATCTCCTCACCTTCTCCGATCAGGATTTCCCAACCCAACCATCTCACAATCATGTATTACACTTTGAGATCTTGGTTCACAAGAAAAAAGTCAAAAGGGTAGTGGTGGATGGAGGTGCAAGCCTCAATATCTTTTCACTAAAACTCATAAAGAATCTAGGAATCTTTGAAGATTCCATTGACAAAGATAAAGGTATTACCATCAAAGCATATGATGACTAAGAAAGAGTGTCTCAAGGCACTATCAAACTCCCAATCCAAGTAGGGCCAACTACTATGGAAACCACATGTCAAGTCCTTGACATTGATTTAGCCTACAATATCCTGTTGGGATGCCCATGGATCCATGGGATGAAGGCGGTCACCTCAACATTCCACCAATGCATAAAATTCTCATACAAAAATGAAGAGAATACAATTCAAGGTGATCTCTAACCTTTCACCTATTGCAAGAATCTAGAGGCCAAGTTCTACAAAGTTCCCCAAGTACCAAAAAATGATGAAGGACCCCCCACTCCCTATGTGGATCCATCTAGCCTCGCCTCCACTTCTACAACAAAGATACCCTCCATCCCCAACATATCCAACATCAAGCTCATGATCCAAGACAATGGGTGTGGAGATTATAGAATGAAGAAGAATGCTTTTGTTGTAAGAGAGTTACCTCAATCTCCTAGGTCACATGGGCAACCCCAACCAGTTGAAACACTTGTCCACAATTTCAGAGCAGACCCCTCTAGATTCCAATATTGGGGAGATCTAAGTCGGGAGACTATGGATGAAGGAGACACTTCAAGATCACCATACAAAGATGAAAGGACCACACCCAACCTTCCTATGGATGAAAGAAGAAAAGGAATACAAATGATGCTTGGGATGGGCTATAACAAAAATGGAAGTCTTGGAAAGAACAATGATGGCTGATTGGAACCAATTATTCTTGAAAGGAATATGAGGAATCTTGGCCTTGGATGTACCCCTCCCAGTATAACCATACATGGTCGAGGTCCCCTAGTTAACGTAGTTAGGACTCCCCCTCAGTTATTGATAGCTTCCCTATGATTACCCATATCTATAGGTCTAGCACTAGATAAATTTACCTTTGATATCACTGACATCTGTAGAAGTAGTGATGATGAGGAAACCATAATAGGCCTTCCAATTATATTTGAAGACTCCTCCTTACTCATGATTAGCACATCATATTTTGAGTCAGACCACCAATCCCACAAGATAAACCTAGTCTACCCACAACTCATCGATTATGACCAATGGGGACCACCAGTTCTAGATACATTCGAAAATGATGAGGAACTCTCAGAATTCATGGGACTAAGGATATAGTACCATGCAAAGATCATAAAGCTGGATTTGACATCACATTGGACACACAAGAATATTACGGGCAAACGATTGAGTCCTTCAGTCACAAAAGAAAGAGAATGAGAATAAGCTTAGGGTCATTGAGTGAAAACCACAATATGGCACTCTCTAACCATAGAATAGTAAAAATAAAGGATGAATCTAATGGTGAACACCTCTCTGAGGTACCAAAGGATGAAGGATTCAATCTCCCCCCACTGCACTTCATCAAGAGAAATCAACAGTCCTAGTAGAACAATGCAATGTTGTCAACCTGGGCACGAAAGAGCTACCACACATCACTTTCTATGCTGAATCACTTCTCATAGAAGAAAAAGAAATCTTAGCGGAATTCCTAAGAGAAAGAAAGGTGAACTTCACATGGACTTATGTCGACATGTCAGGTATTGATCCAAAAGTCATGGTTCATCATTTAGCTATCTACCTGGGGGAAAAGCCAATAAGACAAAATTTGAGAAAGATGCACCCTCATATAGCCTTGCTAGTCAAGGTGGAATTGCAGAAGCTCCTGGATGCTAGCTTTATATGCCCAATTGGTTATTCAGAATGGGTGTCAAATCTTGTGCCAGTTTCAAAGATGAATGGGGGCATCTGTATCTGTACTGAATTTAGAGACCTAAATAAATCATGTCCTAAGGATGACTTTCCACTACCCAACATTGATATGATAGTGGACATGACAATCGGATATAAGAGTCTATCACTGATGGATGGATTCTCAGGGTACAACTAGATTATGATAGCAAAGGAAGACCAACATAAGACAAAATTTACATGTCCATGGGGCACCTACTACTGTAACATGATGCCATTTGGGCTAAAGAATGCGGGAGCAACATATCAAAGGGCCATGACACTAATTTTTCATGACATGATTCAAAAAACTATGGAAGATTATGTGGATTATATATTGGCCAAGTTAAGGAAAAGAGAGGATCACATAGCAGCTTTAAGTGCCATCTTTGATAGATTGGAGAAATACAAGGTTAGACTTAACCCTAAGAAATGCGTTTTGGGGTACAATTAGGAAAAATCTTGGGATATATAGTATCAATGAGGAATAGAAGTGGATCCCATGAATGTCAAGGTGATCCTTGACATGGAAGCACCCATGACACTAAAACAACTTAGAGGTCTACAAGGCAGGCTCCAATCCATCTGTAGATTCATAACACAATTGGTGGATAAATAGATCCCATACTCTCATCTACTCCACAAGGGAGTAAAATTCAAGTGGGATGACAAGTGTGATCAGGCGTTTAGTAAAATAAAAGAATATATACTTACATCACCACAAGAAGTTAGTCAAGAGCCTCAAAGAGTCATTCATTGATATCATATTTGAACAACTACCTAGAGAAAACAATAGAGTAGCAGAGACAATAGCGATAATTGGATCACTCTTGGAAATCCCATGCAACATCACAAAGCAAGAATTCTTCGTAGAGCAGCTTCTCATACCAGCATTTGAGGTATCAAAGTCTAAATTTGTGTGTGAACTCATTGGTCTTGGTGATCCCTAGTATCATGACATTTACACCTACTTTAGAATAGGAGTCTCGCTTGCCGATATAACCCCAAACCTTAAATGAGCCTTCGTCAAGAAGGCAACCCGCTTTGTCATCCTAGGAGAAACCCTTTATCGTATGAGAATTGAAGGAACTCTGTTGCATTGCATGAACACCGAGGAAGCCCTGACTGCATTAACTGAGGTACATAACAACATTTGTGGATCACACTCGAGTGGTATGACCTTGGCTAAGAAGTTACTAAGAACCGGATACTACTAACCCACAATGGAGTGAGACCCACATGACTTCGCCAAAAAATATTTACAGTGTCAGCAACATGGGGACCTTATTTATGCACCAACTCAAGAGCTCCACCCTATTTTTATAGCTTGGCCCTTTTCACAGTGGGGGCTCGATCTCATCAGAAAAATCACACTCACCTCATCCAACGACTACAAATTCATCATCACTGCCACAAAGTACTTTACAAAATGGGTCGAAGCCATCCCCATGACCTACATAACATGAAAATAGATATCCAAGTTCATCTTGAACTACCTCATTTTTCGATACAGTGTCCCCCAAGCCATTATCTTAGATAATGGGACACCTTTCAAAAACCAGAATGTTCATGATTTATATGAAAAATTCAATATCCAACATCGCTTTTCCACTTCGTACTATCCCTAAGACAATGTCCAAGCATAAGCTACCAATAAAACCATCTTAAAAATCCTTAAGAAGACAGTCAATGATGTTGGTCATGATTGGAATCTACAACTAACTCCCACCTTATGGTCCTATCATACCAATATCCACACACCAATAGGGGCCACCCCATTCTCCCTGGTCTACAGATCATAAACCATCTTTCCCATTGAGATCGAGCTCGCATCCCTAAGAATATCACTGCAAAAACCTCATCATAGATGAAGAATACAGGGTCTCACGACTGAATGAGCTGGAGTTACTGGATGAATGGCATATGGATGCCCTAAATCATCTATAGGTGTATCAAAACTGACTTAAGTAGAGTTATAACAAGAAGAATAGGAGGCAGACTTCCAAGTCAGAAAAATTGTGCTTAAAGAGAACCAAAAGAACCTACACAACACAAAAAGAAAAGGTAAATTTGAGCCCAACTGGTTGGGGCCTTTCATCATCACAACAAGCTATAAATCAGGGGCATATCAGTTATCAACACCTAAAGGGGAGCCTCTGCAACAGCCCATGAACAACTCCCATCTCAAAAAGTTTTATGCCTAAAATATCGCAAGGTATAGAACCAAAAAACTAAAAACTCAGAAAATATCCTCAAAAAATGGTCACATTGATGAAAACCTAAAAAAAAAAAGCATCTTGGTGACAACAAAAAATACAAAAATACAAAAATCCAAAAACAATCAGAAAAAGGATTGAAAACAGTAAAGACAAAAAAATCGTCCTCTAGTGAAAACCACTTCGATGGCTCTTTAGACAAGTACCTTGGTGAAAACTTGGAAAACAGGTGCAAGCGTAAATAAAGAACCCTCCATCCACCAAGATCTTCAAAAATCACTTATCCATTACATTCCATTTATCCTTCCATCATTCGTTCACATCCGTACTTTAGCTTGATCTTGTGCTCATATCATGTTCCACCATAGTACTGCTTGGCATATTCTTAAGGTCAATTTATCCTGCCTGTATTGAAGTAGTCTATCACATTATGCTGGGGGCATGTTCCTATACCTACATCAGATCAGATTATGTATATTCTCGTGATCTTCCTTAAAATCCATGAAAAAATCCAAAACTATTCAAAAAATCAAAAATCCAAAAACATTGAAGAAATCATTCAAAATCCAAAACATCTCAAAAAGTCAAAAAAAGTCAAAAAAATTAAAATTCAAACTACATCATCTCTAAACTTGAACGTAGGCAAGGCAGATCTTTGATCATCCCCCAATACATTTTAGGTCAGTCCTTTAGGCATCCGTCACAATCTAACAATCAGTTTTCCCATCTTTCTCATCATTGAGTCAATTCCGTTGTCAGTCGAACTATGTGGTCTCTGCATGTATAACGTAGACAAGGATAATCTATGGATTAGCTCATGAGACCCCTAGGATAGGTCTTTAAGTTAGTCTCTTGGTCATAAATCTCAAAAAATCCAAAAACATAATTTTTTTTCAAAAATACCAAAAGCAACCTCAAAACATTTCAAAAACACCAAAAACATCCAAATATTTAAAAAAACCTACAATGGTGCACCCGTCTCATCTCGCTTTCACCCGCAATAATCACCATTCATAATAAATCAATCACCATCTTCATCCTTTGGTAAGTTAGTTGGAAGCAAGTCTAGCAAGTTCAAAAGTGAACACCTAATTGTCAAAGTCTCAAGTCTAGGTCAGTAAGCAAGCAAGTTGATCAACTCAGAGTATCAATAGCTTATCATCCAATCAATCTCATCAAAACCCTGATCACAACATGTCCTAGGATGCATCCTTCCCATGATGGACATCAGCATCAAGTATCACACTATAGTTTAGTCTTGGGTAGGGGTATGAAAAACATTATCTTTTTTGTTTACTTTATCATTTCTTTGAATTTATCTTATTGCGCTCATTCCAAGGACCTCTTGATGATACCTAATCAAAACAAGTTTATAGAGAAAGGAATGGGGAAATGATCATTATATTTTTGTCTACTATGCTTGTTGGATACTCTTGTAAAATAACTTATTCATGCGTACTTTGTTTGGTTTGTAGGGAGGGTGTTTTAGGTGTCTTGTTGACCACATAGGAAGGCTTGATTTTATATGTTTTGGTCTGAGATGTTTAGAAGATCTGAACTACATCTTGAATAAGGTTCTGTATGCTAAGTCTAAATAGGAATACTCCTATCTGATTGTTGATTCAAAGTCCATCACACTAGGTACAACACCATCCTGGTTCTTTATACCTTGATGCATCATACCTATGTGTGTTACCAAACATAAAGTAATTGGCCCGTTGAAAATCCCAACTCCTGGTAAGAAAATCATTGACTTTTAACGACTTGTTGGATCTCTTTTCTTCTATCTTCTTTCCATACTAACTTGGTACCATGATAGTTAATCAGAGCATCGCTAATGCATCCACCCTGCATCCACAAAATCATTAGCATAAATACATATCATATCATATAGATTATACCATATTATATCATCTCACATTATCATCATCTTAAGTTATGAGGAATAATATAGATTTGTTATTCTAGGTATCTTAAGAAATCATTGCATTACATTCATCTCATATCATACATTACATGAACCATTGAGAGCATAAAAAAAATCATTACCATCCATCATCAATACTTAATAATTTGAATAAACTACATCTATACGATTGTCATCAAAATGCATAGAAAAATACAAAAAGAAATGCATCCATAATCATCATCGCATCATGTAGAAACATACATCATATTGCATGAGCATAAAATAAAAAAATTTCATAACATCTCATAGCACATAGGAAATTAAAATGCATCCATACATCATACATCATAGAAAATATCATAAATAGGACCATCTCATATCATATATATCATCAAAATATACAACTGTCATGGTACAAAAGATTGATCAAGTGTGTATACATCAAGATACATGATACAATTAGGGCAATAATTATTAGAGCCCATGAATCAAAAAATAGATAATTGTCTGTGATCGAAGGGGTAGCCATGCTAAATGTGCCCCTCCCCCTCTGGTCTCTCACCATGGTCCTTAGGAGACCTCATCCCTGTCTGTTGAGAAAATTATGGAACCTGACTAGCTGGTGGCACTGTCTGCCTGTAATGCTATCAGTAGTACTCAGCCTCCCTCACCACCTCTCGATATTCCCTCAAGGAAACTATTTGGTGCTAAGATGATAAGGTTGTACTCTCTAGCTACCTCCATTGACCTATCTCTTGATCCTTCTCAGACTGGGCCTGGTCCCTCTTGGTAGTAATGATCAAAACCTACTAGGCTTAATCCTATAGCTACTAGATCAGTGCATCCCTATGGTCTGGTTGCTGATATGGGACCTCTCTATCCTTGTCTTTGGGCTGATCATCCTATGAAGGGATCTCATGAATCTCTACCTATGGCGGTGTATTCTTTTCCTGATCCCTAGGTGGTGTCTAATCTTGATCACCATCCCCTCTACCACCTTGTCCCCTGCCCCTGCCAGCTAACTTGCCTCTCATCCTCTACCATGGGAGAACTATACCCGAAACTGTCAATCTCAAAGGAGGCCTGAACCAATCTCGATAGGCCTAAGTAACCCCTACATTTGTTGGCCCCTAATCATATGCCCATGGCCTAGCCACTAATTGCCCGAACAAGGCTACTACCTCAGGTGCTAGAATAGGCCAGCCCCATGCTATCTCTTGTGTGGAAGGGTGAAGATCGCCACGTATTGATTGTTCGGCTTATCTTGAATATCACAAAACTAGTGGCCACTCTATCTGGAAGGTACCACTCTATCATGATGTTCTCTTAGCCCTACATCCATTTGTCCTATCAAGCAAAGAATAACTGCTCGTGATCATCATAGTATGGGCCTATACCCATCCAGGGCTTCCAAACAAACTCTCACATCTCATCAAGAACTCATCGCCAATGGATGATGCCTCCTATACCTATATGAGTAAAATGTATCTGGGCTCCCCCATACTGCCAAACAATAGGATCATCTATATCTAGAACAATCAGAGTAACCTATGGATGGAGCATTGGAATCCGCTCCCATGCACAAATGTGTAATAGAGTAACCCCGACCTCGATGGCCTTGCTATCAAGATATGAAAACACATGAAGGTCCCTACATAGTGAGGCCAACATCACTAGTCCCCAAGCAAAGCACTCCCTGTGGATGACCATCCGCTCCTAAGCTAGCCCCCAACCTAGACTAAAGTATTAGCCCCACCAATCTGGTGCCACAAGACCTGATATAATGGTGGAAACAATCAATCTATAGGGGGGCACTACACCTTGGTACCTCTCCAAGCCTATCTGTCCCTTAGAAAATTAAATCTCATCGAGACCCATCACATCATAATAGGTATCCCTCCCATCATCTGGATCATAAATGACTCACTCCATGGATAGGAAATCGTAGGATGCACCATACATCCTCAAGTGTAACAGTAGCCTTACTGGTGGGAAGGTGGAAGGAGGAGGTTTCATTGTGCCATCGCTCCACCAAAACTGTCATCATCCCCAAGTGGGTCTGAACAAGATGAATGTACACAATGAACCAAAGGCCAAGAATACCAAGCCGATCCTAAAGGAATACGTGCATACCCTGTAGTCTCTACAATACTAGGCATCTGTGCTCCCTCAAATGAAGTATATCGAGGTCCTCCTGCACAAGGGAAACCATTGCGTCAAGTCTCATAAAAAATCTGCCTCCTGCATCAAATTTTTGTATTTGAAATAGCAAATGCGGTGCAGTTTGTAAAGTTCTAAATTGCGCCACCATGATGAACTTTGGTAAATCCTAAATTCCTAAATGCACTACACGGTGCTCTTTGCAAGTGCAGCTGACTTTGCAATTGAACTCTAATTTAAAACTACACCACGCGGTCCGATTTGCATATGCGACTGAGTTTGACTAAAAACCCTAATCTCCTAACTAGACCATGGTGGTGCTACTCTCATATGCGGTGTATTTTGAGGCCGCACGATGCTAATTGAGCATTTTTAATGGCGCTATATAGCGCCGCTTGACCTAAAGTTGACTTGGACCCTATTAAATGCACTTAAAACAAAAAATTAAAAGTCAAGATAGGGGTACATACCACGGGTCCTGCTCTAGCTGGCTGCTGGTGCACTTGTACCCTCTCTAACATATGCCTGGGAAGCTATTGTTGTTTCATCTCGATCAGAACTCAGAGATCAAAGTGTAAATTTTTTTAAGGGCTAAGTGTGCAAATGAATTGAAAGTGACCCCTCAAGGTCTATTTAAGCCTGCAAATTAGGGTTTTTTGACCTTATTTGACCATCCAGCTAGGGTTTTGGTTCTCGATCCCATTTTTTCCCAATCGAGGGCCATGTTACATCTTTTTTAGCGTCTAACACATTTTTTTGCATCCTGGGGCACTTTTTGACTTATCGGGCACCTTGTCCTTTTTTTTCACGAGATCATCCAAAAATCAAAATTTTTCGTCCAATCTCTCAAGGGGGCAACATATCAACATAATCCTTCCACTAGGGAAATAGTGGGGAATTAAAAAAAATAAAGAAATTTTGAACTTTGATCACAACAGTTTATTCTTTGAACCAATACAACAAGTGCATTGCTTCAAAGAGGGGCAAAATGTAGACATGAAAAATTGACCGACACACTTGACCCTGATTACTAGCATCGTTTCATCCTAAATCATACTCTCAACTTATCATCACTCTTCGTCCATTAATTAAATAAATTATTATTTATCTAATTAATTCATTCTCCCCTATTGATTAAATTAATCAATTTAATTTAATTAACCCTGTATCTTTGTTTAATTAAATAATTCACTTTATTTAATTAAATCTCTAAAGTCCTCTTAGTAAATTAAATAAATTAAAAATTATTTTATTTAATCTAACATTATCCCCTTTAGTTAAATAAATCAAAACATCTATTTAATTAAACCCTTCCTCTCAATTTGATTTAAATCAATTCATAAATTTAAGTCTAAATTGTCACATCTTCTAATTCCTCATTATAGTAATTAATCTTTAATTAATTTAATCCTAAATCATGTCCCATCCTCTAGAGAATTCAACTTGCACAATAAATCAATTACTTTGATTTATTAAAATCCCTATTTTTCCTCACATAGCATAAAAAGGGGAATATTCCCTCAAATTTGAATTCAAATCCAAGTGGACTTATTCCTTCCAACAAGGCATTTATTTTACCTTACAAGTCCTTTTGCATTGAGCCAAGTGTCCATAACTCCATTTTCTTTCCTCTCCAACAAGTCATTTCACTAATTTCAAATTCCACCTAATAACATTTATTGGCATTTTGATCAAAATGTGGACAACCTTCACCCATTCACATCTTGACAAGTGGCACTTGGCCATTGGATGTTGAATGATCCCACATTGCTCAAATCTTTCTCATTCTTCCAATTTGAAATTTATAAATGAGAGACTCTTCCTCTCATTATTCATCCACAATTTGAGAGCAAAGTTATTATCTTAAATTGAGAGAAATTCTATTCATCTTCTTGAGTATTTTCCATCACCATATCTAGGTTATTGCCAATTTTAGCAAGGAGTCACATTGTTATTCACCATCAAGTGGATCAACCATCATCAAGCTTAGAAAGGAGTTAGGAAAGGGCCAATTTCTACATATAATTGGCACCAATTCCCCCATGGGATCAAGTGTTTGCTTTGTTTAAATTAGGATTTAACTTAGTTGTTTGTATTGTTCTTCATTCATTTCCTACTTTGGATATTTGTAGATGGATTTCATGGGGAGTTCTTATTCTATCTTGCATATTGATCTAATATTATGCTTTTTTTCCATGTTTGTGCAGGTCTAGAATTGGGGTTCACTGAAACCCTAGAGACTTCAACCCAATTGACTCAATTGAGGGAAGGACACAAGGGGGTTTCCTTGGGTGTGATTAAAAGGGGGGTTCACCATTACAATGAAGCTTCAAAGGAGAAATACAAACTCTAATGCACTAAACCCTAGAAACTTGAAGATATGAAAGCATTAAATCAAATTGATAATCAAGAATGAAATAAAAAAGAACCTGGAAGAATGGAGGTCAAAACAAGGTCTAAAGGAACTGGGATTGATATGCCGGACTGGGTGATTTAGTCCCAGTCTAGGGTTTCTGGGCAGAATCTGAAATCTCTTGGTGATTGGTCTGAATATGTGAAAATCTAGAAAAAAGGTTGTATTGGATCTCATATACCTAGATAGTTGTAAAGTGTCCCAAAAAAGTGCAAAGTGTCCTAGGAGCAGAATTTTGAACTGAAACTTTGTGAGCCTCTAAGTGTGGATTAAGTAAGAAATTTCCCACTAGTTTTATGGAAATAAATTTTATATATTTCTCTAGATCTAATTTTCTGTGAGCCTTGACAACCTCTCATGACAACATTGCAACTTTTCGCAACTTTACAATTTTGGTAATTTTGTAGGCTTCAAATCCACTTTTTATTCAACCTATATAAACCTGTAATATACAAAGAGAGGGAAAAAATGTTTTTTTGTTAGGGAATGGGGGTTTTCCTTGGTCAAACCTCATTTTGGTAATCAAACCTTAATGAGAAATGAAGCATGAAACAATAGAACCTTGTTTGAAACCTTGTAGATCTGCAAACGAGCATGAAGTGGCCTCAATGGATGTAGATCTTGATCATGATTCTTGATGAAAGATAATGCCTTTAAATATTTGAATTTATCTTGAACAATACATCACAACATTAGCTCAAAACCACATGCATGATGCATTTTCAAGCCTTTGACATGATGAAATGGATCTTGATTGCTGTAACAAATGATGAAGAAATTAGCCCTTAAATGCCTTAGAAATGCTCTTGAATGCTCTTGTGAAAGCACTCTTGATTGCTTATGAAATTATAGGATGAAACTGTGTGAAATAAACTTGTATTTATACCTATTTATGTCAAATTTCCTAAAATTACAACACTACAAGACGACATCATATCTAGGATAATAAAATCTTGCAAATAATTTGATTTAAAATAGGTCTTAGTTAAAGTGGGAACCATACACCAGGTTAGGCATATGAGTCCCTGTGGCTTAAACACAAGACACAAACTCCAAGAACTATCTTGTTTAATGTAATGTTTATAATTATGCCTCAAAACCTAGGTGGGACCCATACACTCAAGGTGGTGTATGAGTCCTAGATCACTAGATTTGGAACACACAACCTCAAACATTGAATAATGATTTTAAATTTATTAAATGTTAGGATTATCATAGAAAAATGCATTTAATTAGGCTCGTGAATGTAAAATAGGGCCAATTAAGGTATAAAGAAGCCAAATTTTAATAGGGAGGGCCCAAACAAGTGTTAAAATATAGGGATAGATTTTTCTACACTATAGTTCTTAGATAGACATATCACACTCTGTCTATCACAATAAACTATCATTGTGCCTTGTTTTATTCCAATACATGAAAAAAATATCTTAAGCCAAATGGATTCTTCAAAAGAATGAGTAGTTGGCATATACTCAGCTTCAATAGTGGACAAAGTAACCACAACCCATCTCTTACTCATCCACTAATTGAACCACCAAACAAAGTAAACAAGTAGAATTGGTGGATCATTTGCTATCAACATCACCTGCCTAGTCTGAATCCACATAACCATGAATATCAAGGGAAATATCATCTTCAGTCAAATTGTATGATAACACAAGGAATACTCTAATGTACCGTGAAAATATCTATAGACTCTTTTAACTGCATCCCAATGAACTCTACTAGGATTGGGCATATATCTGGAAATAACTCCCACTGCTTGGGCAATGTATGGTATAGTACAAACCATAACATACATGAAACTTCCAAATTTACTTTATTAAGGAAATTTTCTCATCTCTTCCATCTCTAAGGGGGATATTGGAAAATCTGAAATAGATAACTTTATTTTAGTTGAAAAAGGAACACACAATTTGGTCTACAATCTTGCATGTTAAACCTATATAAAATTGAATTAACATACTTACTTTGTCCAAGCCATCAATTTACATTCACTCTATCTCTTTTAATTTCCATCCCAAGAATGTCTCTAGTTACACCAAGATCTTTCATTTCAAATTTAGTTGCAAGTTGAGACTTCAGTTTTGAAATCATACTTTTCCCTTTGCCAATAAATAACATATCATCACCATATAATGCAATAAACAAGAAATAATCACCATAGATATTATAATAAACACAATGATCTGATTTAGAACACTCAAATCCCAAACTCAACACATATGTATCATACCACCTAGAACTTTGTTTTAGGCCATACAAATATTTCTTCAATTTTCAAACCAATTTACTTTTATCTTTCACGACATAGTCCTCTAGTTATGTCATATAAATATCCTCCTCCAAGTCACAATAAAGGAAAGTAGTTTTCACATCTATTTTATCAACCTCCAAATCATAAGAAACAACAATATAAAGGAAAAATCTAATGAATGTCTTTTTTGCAATAGGAGAAAATATCTCACCATAATCAACATCATCAACTTGAGAGTAACCTTTCGTAACCAACCTTTCTTTGTACTTCTCAATACCTATTGGAACACAACTACCTACTGAGAGGGGGGGTGAATCAGTATAGTTAATAAAAAATAGTCCTTTAAATCTCTTTAAACCAAATTAGGAGAATATGCAGAGAGACCAATCACACAAAAATTCACATAACACCAAATGTACATGGAAAACTTAGTATGGGAAAAACCATTGTGAGAATAGCTACTTGAGTCTACTACTCAAATTCAACCTCACAAAAAAACCTCACTGGTTACATATTTTAAGGGAACTAACCCTAAGGGGACACCAATCCCCTAATTTAACAACACAAAATCAAAGGAGACACCAATCCCCTAACTGAACACCAACCAATCAGACGAAAAGGAGCTACAACTCCAAATTAAATAAGTGACTCTACTAAATCAAATTCTCTATTACAAGTCTATTCTACAACTATACATTTACTTCTTCTCTACTCTATTTTTCTTTTCAAAAAAACCTCTATTCTCTGCTGCTATAGGAACACTTCTTCTATCTTTGTTATTGCTGCAATCTCAACAATTCATCCCTCTCTCTTCTCTTACTATGCTTCAACTTTGTTAAAAATTTATGTTTCATTTGAGCTACATACACACTTCATACTCTGTTACTTTGAATGTCTCTAAGTGTGTGTAGCTCTTCGTATTATCAAGATAACTAATTTATTAATGTCAGGTCTTTATTTTATATTCCTTGCTCCACCACTTGTTTTCCCTATATCAAAGACCTAAACCTACTTTCGATATGCAGGTCTGATTCATAATAAATGTTTTTTCTAAAAAAGTTATTCATAATTGAACTATATTTTATCTTTATCACTGTTTGCATATCCATGACATTAATTAACCAATCAAACTTCATCTTTCAGCTATTGTGGCATATCAAATTTATTCCTCTATTTCAAGTTCCATCACCTGATCATTCAAACCACCACCTAACCATTGTAACATTACAACTGTGAATATCAACCTTTGATCTTTATCTTTATGCCATTATCTGTTGGTCCTCATTGATATTCTTCAACTTTAAAACATAACCATTTGATTAGATTTCATTTAAATATATGCCATCAATCTCTATCACATGCCTTATACTTGTCACAACCTTTTTTTGGGCTTAAGAAACCATTTTCGTGATGTATAGAATATGAGTGGTGCAATAGGAACTCACCATCTATTTGCTTGATGTCACACTCCATTTCCTATCATACATCAAAAATTATCTATATGTGTGAAGTATTGAAAACATGATACAAAGAACTCATGCACTGCGATACTGAGTCACCACCTGTCTGAGTCAACATCACCATGTTCACATGTCATTATTTCACATATTGCTAATATAACCTTGTCTTCTTGATTCACAACTACATTACGAAGAAATTATGTGATGCAATAAGGTATCACCATATGTCTTTGTGATGTCACATTCCACTACCATCACATATTGCTCTTTTCTCAGCAATGTGTAATTTACAATAGCAATGTGAATTACCTATGTGATACAATCAAAAATTTCAATATATTCTTTGAGGACACTTTTCATCGTATCACACTCCCATAGGGCTACGCGGAGGACCCACCATCTCTTTCATGGAATAGTGGGACACTGCCATCTGTCCTTTCTAATGTCATACACCACTTACCATCGCATATCACAAGTTTTCCTTGCACAAGTAAACATGAAAATGCAATGCGAGGAACACATGCATTGCAATCATGAGCTGCTACATAGTCTTTAGTCTTCATCGCATATTACAAATAGATTTAGTTGTAGAAAACACAAACTGTAATGTGAAGAAGAGTTGTGATGAAAAATATTTCACACTTGACATAAGAAATATTATAGTCTCTGATACTCCATGGAACCGGTAATTGCCTAGGTTGAAGGGTTGGTTAGCATGATGACTTTTAAGACTTAAGTTATAAGTTAAGCGACTTTTAAATACCAATATCTAGTTAATGATAAAATAGAACATTGTGAAGACACCATGACTATGAACCCTTAGGGTTTATCTACAAAACCCTAGTTATGCCAGAGAGCAAAAAAATATCATTTTTGAGCTAATCCTTGATCTCCTGAACATGTGGATTATGCTCCTATGAAAAAACCGTATCAAATTTGCTTCTTGTTTCCTCTATAAACTTTTGAAAATGACCTCTACAATAACATGACAATATCGCAACATATTGAGCAACTTTGCAACATTTACAAAACAAGCTCTTCTCTCTATTATTCTTCACCATTCTTCTTAAGACTTATCCTTTGAATGTCAATGACATGAAAGATATCAATAGACTCATCCTTTGACATCATATCAATTGTCTTTTGACATCAATGACATATTTTGACATCAACGACATATTTTGACATTAATGACATATTTTGACATCAATGACAACATTATGTCAATAATACCTCCATTTGAACAAATATTTTTCTCAAATACCCATTTAAAACCAACAGTTTTTCATCCTTAAGGTAATGGTACAAGATCCCATCTATCATTCTTTTTAAAAGCTATCATTTCTTCATCCATAGAAATCTTCCAAGATTCTGCATCATTCATACTTAATGCCTCTTCTACATATTTGGGTTCACCCATTTTAGTATTCAAAGAAAAAATACATCTCCAATCATTAGGTGAATACCTTTTAGGTGTTTGTCTATGCCTTGTAGACCTATGAAAAATTTGAGTTAGAGGTTCTTCCTCCTCTTCTAAAGATTCAGAGCTAGATGAGCTCTCCTCAACTTCTTGTCTATCCATGGGCCTCGATTTAACTTTCTTAGGTGTGTAAGAGAGGGGGACTAACCAAAGTAAGGCCCCAGGTCATGGAGATTTGAGAGTGGAGGGATTCCATAACTTACATCACTCTAAAGGGGTGTTTTAGATAGAGGTCAAGAATGATGAGGAATATAAAGTAGTTCTATCACTCTTCAAACCCAAAATCCAGGTTTAGGATAGGCGAGCTAGTTTTTGGAGTGGATATTGCACCTTATACAACTCTTTGTCTGATGATGAAAGCATAGTTTTAGGATGATAGAACGATGCACTAGAATCCCTCTAGTGTGATGGCATCTGTATGACTAGAAAACAAGAAGTGCAATGTAAACTACCTAAAAATGAACTAATAGCCTAGCTGGCTAGGGTGAAAAAGATAATCTCACCAATACACCAGTTCACCAGCTAGCTTTGAATGCATGTTCACCTACACACAAGAAAGAGGGAAAATTGTTGGGGTTGTGTAGGGGTCTACCTCAGTTAGACCCCCATTTTTGTGTTTCCACCTCCATGGATAGCTAGATAGAAATGAAGTAGAAATATGTGATAAAGAAGTAAAACAATTAGAAGTTGCAATAAACACTACAAAATAGTATAATTCTACTCAACCAAATCATTAAGGAGAGGAGCAAAACATTACCACATCCACCTAAAATCTCACTAGCCGATGGAGGAGAATGCAGACTTGGCAAGGTCACCACAACCTTGACTATGATGAAGGGAGGTCTCACAAGACTCCAAGCCCATGGTGCTATGACTTGCTTCACACTTTCTATGTGGAGTGAATAGAGTGCTGCTATTGTAATGGAGTTTTGAGTGCTGCAAATGATAAGAGATAGATTAAGAATGTGTGTAAAGCTCAAATGAATTGCTAAGAGGATGGAATGGAGTGAGAATGGATCTATTTGAAGGAAGAATGAGAAAGAATAAGGCATTTTTGGGTCAGTTGGTCAAAGAGGGATGTTATAATTCATCCCCAATTAGGAGTGTAATGCCTTTTCCAACTTCAGACACGAGAATCCGTCAGGGATAACAACATACCATGCAGACGTCTGTGCACTATGTGCTCATCCCTGGCATATATTCTCCCATCGATAAAATAGATAGATGCCAAGTAGAAGGAAGGCAGTTGGGTGATGTGGGATTTTTCCTTCAAATTTTATTTTCTAGTAGAAAGCTGATAAGCACTAGATCCATATGCTGCTATGACAATATATAGGCCCAGCCAATTAGGCTCAAATTTTTTAGGTTTTTCTCATTCTTCTTGATTCTTCAAATTTTATTTCAGGGCTAGGTCACCAATGTCAAAAATGCTAAACCTTCTTATTATAACTAAATCTAAGGTGATTCTAATATGCGTGCAAATGTGTCAAATAATTCTTTCTCTTTTCATCTAGTAACTCTAGCTCATGTAGATGGGATACATGGTATTCTTCTTGACCAATAAAGCCTTTCATAGAGACTCATAGGGATGGTAACTCAACCTCTATAGGAAGTATTGCTTCTGATCCATAGACAAGGGAATATGGTGTGGCTTCTATAGGTTCTAGTCATGGCCAATGCCATTAATAGTCATCTTTAAGATTTTTGGGATAGTCTTATTAGATGCCTCAGCTTGTCCATTACCTTGAGAGTAATATGGAGTAGAAAAATGATGTTGGATATGAAACCTTTCAAAAATCTCATGGACATCCCAATTCTTAAAAGGGTGACCATTATCTGTAATAATGGATTGTGAGATACCATAATGGAAAATGATGTAATTCAAAATAAATTTGGCTATCTGCTTTCCAGTGATGTAAGTTAGTGGGATGGCTTCAATCCAATTCATAAATTACTAAGTGGTGACAAGGATAAACTTATGTCCATTGTCAAAGGTGGGAAGGATATTTCCTACGAGGTCAAGTCCCCATTTAGAAAATGGCCATGGCAAAGTAAGCGGCTATAATTCCTGGGTTGGTGCATGCATAAGATCTCCATGAATTTGATATTGGTGACATTTAATCATAAAGTGATAAGCATCACATTCCATTGTAGGCCAATAATATCTTGAGATTTTTGGCTAACATCGGACCAGTAGAGTGAGCTCCACATATATGGTGTACCTTTTGTAAGATTGTTTGTGCTTAATTTGAGTCAAGACATCGAAGGAGGGTACTATCTAGGCATATTTGGATTCTTGTTGGATAAAGATTTTACGTTGGTTGAGGAACAAGTCAGGAGGGATAATATGGTTGTGCAAGTAAGCATAAATATCTTTGTACCAAGGTGAATCAAGATCAACAAGCTCACACACAAGTTTAATTTCAGGTACATCAAACATAGGGACCAACAACTATTCTACAAGGAATTCATATTACGATGCCTTGTTTGGAATGTCCAAGAGAGATCCAATTGTAGGAATTGCATTAGCTACTTTATTTTGGATTATTAGGATCTATTCAAAAGTGATGGCATCAAAGTACAATATGTAACTATCTACCATGCACTTATAGGGCATCAATTTCTCATCCTTGGTGTCATAATCATCATTAACTTGCTTAATCACTAACTGAGAATCACTATAGACTTGAAGATCCTTAATTTTCCATTTTATTGCTATCCAAAGTACTGTCAACAATGCCTCATATTCTGCTATGTTATTAGTGCATGCAAATTCTATTTAGAATGACTTGGGAATGGTATTCCTTGAGGTGTAATGAATAGAATTCCAGCTCTTGAACCATGACTTGTGTAAGATCCATCAAAATATAGTTTCCATGTTTTTCATGTGTCTATAACAAAGATCATTTCATCTAGAAAATCGTATATCAAAGGATGATATTGTTGATGGTGAAGATGACACAAACAATGTTAAAACAAAATATTTCTACTCTATTTCTCCTGAAAAAGAAAGACAACATATAGTAGGCTAACTCTCAAGGTTCTGGTAGTTGGTTCTCAACTGTCTAGTGTCACTCAATTAGTTCATGCAACTGTAATATTCAAAGGGCCTGTATTGGTAACAAAAGGTTCAAGCAATGACTGATTTTTACCGACTACTTTAGTAGATCAATGGGGTTTTCAAATAAAAGAAAAATATAGGACAAAGGGGTAAAACAATAAGTATGAATCGAATTTATCTAGTATCTGGACATATACCTTCAATAATGAATGTTTCCTAACAGATCATAAAAACCATAAGATGATATAGTCTATAGCATAATCTATACCACTGCATACATTTTAGGTGCTTAATTAACTTCGCAATTACTCTTCACAAATATTTCAAGGGTTTTCAAAACAACACACATTCATTCATCATCAAAATTATAGATCAACAGACTTTTTAATAACTTCAACTCAATGAAAATCTAATAAGATGATCCTTAAATCTGATTCCTTCAAATGACTTTCATCATTCAAGAAACTCTTATGTTCAGCACAATCACTGCATACAGATAGATCATAACTTATCAGCCCTATCAAACAAACAATTTAATTCCAAACACCATATTTTGAGTAAACCTGTAATTCTATTAACTGTAAAAGATCAAGTACACTGTATCTCTGTAAAATCACTATGAAATTCAATATCCTAGCATTAGGTAAGCCAATCCAATTCTCAATTAGCTGACCTTTACAATATGATACCCATTTGGTATTTATAGATATACAAAAAGTCTAAACTTTACTTCTATTTTAGGCTTTCCACCTTTTTAGGAATTAGACTCTCTTGGAAACTCAGATCAATTTGATCTTGAGTTCTTACATTAGACTTTCAGTCTTAACTAAAAATAGAAGATAGAAGAAAAAGAAAAGAAGTCATGTGCCCTACAAAACTGTCACTGCTGTATGCATGCAACATGCAAAGAAGGATAACATCATGCATGCAAGGATTCATGCATGAGAAGTTGGATTTGCTAGGAACTCATCATAGCTGGTGAAGACTTGTTGTAGAGTATCCATCTCTGGCCCATCAATCTAGTCATCTTCAAATTTAATCCAATCCAACTCAGCTGTAGCAAACTCCTTCATACTTTTCACCTTTATTAACTCTCTCCTAGCAGCTTTTATCTCTTCTTTGACCTCTACTAGTTGATCTAACATCAACTCTTCGCCATCATCTCCCTTTTGCATAAGTCTTTTGAATCTTTCATCCCACTTTTCCTTTATTTGATTAAAGGGCATGCCCTCTTTTGTAAATGCATTTATATCTACAATAATGGCAATAGCTGCTTCTAACTCTTCCAATTGCTCAGTTAAATTATTTATAGTCTCTTGAATCTCATTCTTATGCTTACACAAAAAGTCATTCCTAAACCGTAGTATACGAGAAGTTTTCTCTACGAAATCCTTGTTATCTTCCTCAAGTATAGATTGTTCCAAAAGAGTTGTTAGAGGCAATTCACTCACCTTCTCTAACTTTTGACTATATTCTTTATATTCCTCTTCTTGCTTTTTGGATGCCTCAATGTATTGATACATCTCTTTAATCAACCCTTCAGTATCCTTGTAGGCTTCAAATCCTTTCACTAAAACCTCTCCTACCTATTGGTTCAATTTATCTATCCACCTGTCTACCATCTCCGCCTTTCCTCTAACTTGCACCAAATCATCTACCTCCTTTTTGCTTAGCAAAACAGGAGTCTCAATGGTTGCTACTTTTTGTGACCTTGGAGAGGAGACACTCTTCAAGAAAGAATGCAATTGATCCAATTAAGCTTTAAGCTCATCCTTCTTTTGCTTGTCCTTAATCATTCTTGACTTAGTCGTTGAAGCCACCACATCAATCAAATTCATTTGCTGATTTCTAGTGGGTCTTCCCAAATTGACCGTACTCAGCTGATAATCTGTTAACTCCATATCCCCTACCTCCTTTTCTATCATCGGCATGGCACATTCAACAACAATTTCTCCTTTGTCTATGAGTCAAGTAGAATGTAAAATTTTAGCCTTCTTTTTAGGCCTCTCCTGCTCAATTCCCTTCATCATATCCTCCCAATTGAGAGGTTGTGAAGGTATTACTGCTCTCTTCTGCAGGTCTAATTTTAGCCATGTAGGAGCACTTGGAGTAGTAGTCATCGTAGAGGAAGAGGGAGCAATAACTGTAGAAGGAGGCTGCATACTTACTTGAGATTGGGATTCAACCCTTGCTTTCTCTTGTTGCTCTTGTAGTATATGCATTTGCACAAGTCTTTCAGCCTCTTCTCTATCCTTCCGTTCTTGCATTTTCTTGTCTTCTTCTTCTTCTTTCCTCAATCTCTCTTCTTCCAACCGATCCTTCTCCACTTTTTCCTTTTCTAATTCTTCCCTCTCTATTCTTGCTCTTTCTAATTCTTCCTTTTCTAAAGCTTCCCTTTCTAGAGCCTCCCTTTCTAGAGCCTCCCTTTCCAACTTCTCTTTTTCTAAGGCCTCTAGCTTTTCCCTTTCTAATCGTTCTGCCTCCAAAGCCTTAAGTTTTTCAGCTTCTCCTTCTTCTTCCTATTGCTTCCTAATCAGCTCTTCGGCCTCTTTTTCTTTTCTGATCTTTTCTGATTCTTCCTCTTTTTGTCGAGCTTCCTCTGCTTGTTTCAACCTAGCAACCAAAATTTCCTTTTCCCTTCGGTTTCTTGCTTTCTCCTCCTCAAGATCATGGATCTTTTGTATCAGCTCTAACTTGTCATTTTCTATTTTAACTTTAAGCTCATGTTCTTGCTGCCTCCTTTGCTTCTCTGCTTCATCATCTATTGCCTTAACTTCAACTTGTTTTGACTTTAGTTGTTGTTGGTGAAGTAGAGCATCAGCTTGTACCTTTGCCTCCATTTCTTTTTGTCTCTCCGCTGCAGCCCTTGCATCAGACTTCCTTTTTTCCTCTTCAAACATTTTCCATTGCTCTTATTGTGTTAGAATCTACTCAATAGTCCCCTCTAAAGGCATGTTTTCTTGCAAATCCTTTTCTGACAGAGTTTCATCTGAATTTGTCTCAACTTCTACAAATTCTTCCTCCACTTCTTTTCCTTTAGCAGCTTCGGCCATGGTATGAAGAGCTCCTTCTTGAACCTCTTTACTTTTCTTTCTTATAAGTGGGGCTTGGGCAGATGATTCACCTAAAGTAGCTATTGAACTAGTAGATCCTACTAGAGCATCTCCTTCTTGAGCTTCCTCTCCATCATCCACCACCTCAAGTTCTATTTCTTTAATGTCCGAAGGAAGGAATTCTAATGGCTCTTTGGGAGGTGTCTTTCTCTTAATTCTCTTGTATCCTTTACCCTTTTTAAGAACTGGTCCTTGAGAAGCTTGAGTCCTCAACACTAACCACTGCACACTTCTATCCAATACTTTCCTTCCAATCTTCTTGATATCAATTGTTTCTTCAGCATCCCAATCAATTGGATCCAGGTTTTTGGTGCCAATATTCAACGCTTCATAGGATGGATCCAACATCATTCCATCCTCCACCACGGTGTCAAGAATTTTTTCTTTAATACCAAGTTCTAACATGAGTGAGACCGATAATCTTTCATAATTATTCTTTCTCAAGTCATACTCATCTTGCCTATCACTCCAAAAGTCTTCTAACAAATTAAAATGTCTAGTGAACACTGAAGGTAATAAAGCATACATCTTCTTCTTTGGATCAAAATACTTACGAGCTGTATACAATCCCAATTTCAATTGTATCAACTCATTACAAACCACTTTTTCTCCCTTCAAGTGTTGACAACTATATTCACCCAATTTCATGAGAAATTTATGGCACCCAGTTTTATGCTTAATCCCGAATCGAGCATTAACTCCAATAGCTTGATACAAAAACTTCATTAGCACCATCCTGTTATTGCATCACCTTGGAAGTAAATGTGGGTGGCCTTCAAAACCAAATAGCCTGAAGTATGTAAATTTAGGGTATTGGATATACTAACTTCCCCATTCAGCAATGAACGCCATAGCTTCTTGACTTAACTTGTATCTTGCATCCCCATTCAATTGATTGATGACCACATATAAAAATGCATCATTGACTCTTCTAAAATGAGTCTTAGCAACCTAAAGAGACAATTGATCATAGTGCTCCCATACCTTCTTTTGTCCATCCAAGGCTCCCATTACACCCACTTTGTTCAAACCTGGGAAAACACCCACTCTTGCAGTTGCATAAACAATGTAAGAAGTCATGAAGAAACACTTGGTTTCTCTAATCCTGGTTAACTGATCATGTATGGCATCAGAAACAATAATTGTCCAATCAAACTGTTGTTCTCCTTTCAAAATAGTCTGAATAAAAGGAAACATCCACTCCTTGAAGAAAAATGCATCTCTCTTTCCAAACACTCTAGACAACATCACAATCAACCTTGCTATCTCTTCATAGAAATCTGCCCTCTTTGGCTGATCTACAAGTTTACTTAGAGATTTCTTTTTCATCCTCAACCACTTCTTGTTCAAGTGAGATTTATTCATTCCCTTATGCTTACTATATTGCTCCAAGGCCTTTGCCTCATTTAACTGCACCAAGCTCTTTGGATGTGGAACATCAAATATAGTCTAAAATGCTTGAGGAGTGAGATTAATAATCACATTGTCTTGTGAATCCATCCATAATCTTGTAGCAGGATTGTAAGCACTGGCTACCATCACGATTAACTCTGGGCATTGGACAAATATAGGAAATAAGGTGATATGAGCTAACCTAGAGCTAACAATTCATTCTGTAGTCAATGTAATATCCTTGTCAAATGCTTCTGAATACCATTCCTCGAAATTGTATTGACCTAAATTGGTGATATCTGACCAATCTGATTCTACCTTGCTCATCTTCACAACTGGATTCCTATGATTATACCTTAATGTATAAGGCAGTTGTTCTGGCTTTAACTTCTTTGCTTTCGATGCTACCTTTGATGTTTCTGCAGGTTGGTTTCTCAAAGCAGCTTCCCCTAATGTTCCTGACATCTTCCAAATTTCCTACAAGCAAAACCTTTAATTAGATCTTTAAATATTATCATAAAACATAATTTAAAACTATACCTTTCATATATGCACCGGAGGCGAAACCACAACCTAAAAAAAAACTCTTTTCACAACACTGTCAGACTCGGAGCAAAAACCGATATAGAAACTTCACTAACAATGAACAGGCTCGGAGTCGGAATCGAGGAGGTTATCAAAACTGGGATCAGAATGAAAAATGGATTTGGTTTTCTTTGAATTTTCATCTTTTTCATATTCTATTTCCATTCCGCCTCCGCCTCCGATTTGGTCATCGTTACTTTGAAGAAAGACTTTCCCATTATGCACGGAGCTGGAAACTGGATGAAACATGGAATCGATACCTTTTACAAAATAGAACTTTCAAGTCCAAGATCGATTCCGATCTTGTCTCCGCCTAGGTTGACCATGATTTTCAAAGAAGACTTCTTGCTATACACGGAGCCAAAATCGGGATGAGAATGGAATCGATATCTTTTGTAAAATGAAATTCTTAAGTTCAAGATGGATTCCGATCTTGTCTCCACCTAGATTGACCATGACATCATCAAGGATTTTGTTTTAACATATAACTTCATGATGAAAATAGAGGTCGCTTTAAAATGAAAAGGGTCTTTAAAAACACTACATTCATATGACCCTGGGGAATGACTGAATCCTAAGATATCATTTTTTTTAATCATTTAAAGTGATTACAGAGACCAATGAAACCCTAATCTAACAAACCCAATAAAAACTAGGGTAGGAATTTCAAAACTTACCATTTTTACCATACCAAACGCGAAAAAAACCCTAAGTAAAAAAATGATGAATCAATTTACCCTAACTCACTGTAAATCTCTAATCTACCTCACTGTAAACTTCTAATCTAACCAATCACCATTTAAAACCTAAACCTAATCTAACTCACTGCACAATCCAAAATAGCATGACACAATCATGATTAAAATGTGAAAGCGACTGTGCCCTAAAATAGAAAGAACTAAAAACAAAAACAAACAGAAACAAGGAAACAACCCGACAAACAAATAAAACAACCATTCAAACAAGCATGCCAAGAATCACAAACTTTTAAAACGAAACAATAACAACAACGTGATTCAGAGCACGGGCAAACATATATACAAAACACACAACAATAAGCAAAATGAAGAACAACAATAAGAAAACCTACCTCAAAACACAACAATGCAGCTAACCTTCTGAACTGATCCATTCGCAACAATCTTCTCCTCTTCAATCTCTTTGCTTGAATTAACTCTGCTGCTACTCTTTCATGCTCTTCAATCTTCTAATAATGATAATAATGACTCATTTAACCCTCAGATGAAGATAAACATGAATATTTCTACCTACATGACCAACTATCATTAATGCATTAACACACAGTTAAGGCGGAGTCAGAACTGAAAGTGAACCAACACTTCACAACAATGCGACTCCAGTCAAAAATTCAACAATCCAGACAACTGGCAAGGGTGAAACTAAAATAGAAATTGATTTGAAATTTTTTGAGAAATTTTCAAACTTCGTTCCAATTCCGGTTCCGGGTCTGCCAACTAAACATAAAATGAAAACAAAGACAAAAAGTAAAACAAAGACCAACATAACAAAACTAAACAAAAAGACAAAGATAAAAACCAAAAGTTAAAATAGCGGAGGTGGGGGCAGAGTTGATTATGATTTTGTAATTTTCGGTAAAGACTAAGTTAAAAAAACCTATTCAGGCTCCAATTCCGTTGAAGACAAAAAAAAAGACATAAAGAAAAGACTGTTGGGATGGAAACCAAAACAAGTTTCGAAAGAATTTTCAGAACCCGATTCAGTTCCAATTCCGATTCCGACAGAGAAACAAAAAGAAAAACAAAGTATTGGCCAAACATAGACTCCAAACTTTGTTTCAAAAAAAACTGAGTACAAAAATAATACAGGGGGACCCATTTTGACCAAGGAAAAATATGGGGTGGTTATCCAAGGCATAACATATATGCTTTTACTGGTGCCGTTGTGAGGTGATCTTCTATCACTTGTCCTTTTATTAATTTAAAGTTAATGTACTCAATGTCATATTCACTCAAGATCATAACCCACTTAGCCAGTCTTCTTGTCAGAGCTTCTTTGTTGAGGAGATATTTCAGAGGATCAATTTTGGTGATTAGTTTTGTCTTGTGATTCAACATGTAATGTCTTAAATTTTGTGCTACAAATAACACTGCTAGGCATGCTCATTCAATAGGGCTATAGTTCAACTCATATCCAACTAGGGTGCGACTGATGTAATATATAGCTCATTACTTTCCATCATTGTCATTTTGTGCTAGTAATGCCACCAATGCTGATGTAGTTGTTATCACATGGGTATGTGTAGGATCATGATGGGCCAAAAAGTGGCGATACGTAAGTGATATGATTGCCCATGTGGCTGATGGCTTTTCTTTTGACCCAAAATTGATGAAACGAAAAGGTTTTTTAAAGGATATTCTTTGCTTTCCACCAATATAAATTATTCTTTACTTTGAATTTAATAAATAATTATTATTCATTTTCTATTTGAATTATGACTAAAGTCTTGTTTGATAGGCTGATTGAAAAAAATCTATAGCTTTCAAATGGTATCACATTTTTTGAATCTGAAACATGCATCACATTTTATGATTTCCTTACTATAGGATTAAAAATAATTGAATTTAATGAAGTTTTGACCAAGTTAAGGTGGTCAGACATACGAGTTTTTATATTTTTTAAAAGTTGTAATAAAAAATCATAATTAATTATTTACTTGGAATTTTTTTACAAAATAATATGCATCACATCGGGACATAAGTCATCTACTTATATCTAAAATATTATAAAAAAATATTATCATTTTATTGTGGTTAGGTGGTTAAACAGACACCTACTTACTTTTTCCCTAAAATTTAAGTACTTATTTTTTTTTCACCAAATAGATGTTTCTTTTTTTAAATAAACCTTGTAGTTTAGAAACTACATTTAATTTTCTATAGATTCTATTCTTACATATTTTTAAAATAATATAAATATCTTATTGAAATTTTTACATCAAGTTGCCTAACTTTGATTTTATGAATTTTCATTACCACTTAAGGGCCTATTTTTCCATGATGATCCTGCACATACCCACATATAATATCAAATGTTTTCTGTTAGTTGGAGGCATAAGAACTAGTGGGGTTAGGAGGTAATTCTTGATCTGATCAAATTCTTCTTGACACTTTTTTATCCAATTGAAGGAGATGTTTTTCCTTAACAAATGTTGAAATAGATGAATCTTGGCTGCTAGCTGAGAAATGAGCCTACATATGGATTGTAGTCTTCCGTGTAATTTTCCCAACTAATTGATGTTGGTAGTTTGTAGCATTTCCAAAATAGCTTTGAATTTTATGGGATCAACATCTGTTCCTCTGCATGAGACAATATATTTGAGAAGCTTGCTTGATTGGACCTTGAAAACACATTTCTTTGGATTTAGTCTGAGTTGGTACTTTTCTAGTCATGTGAAAATCTTGCCCAATAATACTAAGTGTTCACTTCATTCTAGAGATTGAGAAAGAAGTTCATCAACATAATCTTCCATAAGGATGTGCATATAATCATGAAAAATTCTAGTCATGGCTCTTTAATACATAGCTCTGACATTTTTTAGTCTAAATGACATCACATTCCAATTGAAAGTTCCCCAAGTGTATGTGAAAGCTATTTTTGGTTGATCTTCAGTAGCAATTATTATCTAGTTATAACTTTAGAATTTGTCCATAAGTGATAGCATTTCATATCTAGCTATGAGGTCTACTATGATGCCAATGTTTGGTAGAGGAAAATCATATTTAGGATAAGCTTTGTTGAGGTCTCTGAAGTCTATGCATACTCTGATTTGACCATTTGGGTTGGTATTAGGAATGAGGTTTGATATCCAATCTATGTAATAAATAGAATGAATGAATCCAACATCTAGGAGTTTCTTCAATTCTGTCTTAAAAAGGAGTGCAATTTGTGGATGCATTTTTCTTAGCTTTTGTTCGTATGGTTTGGCATTTGGTAGCAATGATAAGTGATGTAGAACTAGTTCGGGATCCAATCCAGGCATATCAACATATGACCAAGAAAAATTGACTTGTATTTTTAAAAAGAATGTTGTGAACTCAAGCTTTTCCTCAGTGGTCAAAGAGGCTACTAACTGTACGATTCTAGAATTTTCTTGTGTTCCAATATTCACTTCCTCTGTTTCTTCAATAATCAACAACAGTCTCTCTTGGTCTATTGGGAGACTCTCCAACCCTCCATCCTTAGGAGCCTCAGGGAGGTTTTCACCTTCAAACATGTCATTTATTTACACTTTTTCAGAGTCATCAGACACCTTTTGATTTTCACTTGAAGACCTATTATTTTTATTTTTGCTTTTGTCATTTTCAATTTTGTGACTAGAGGATAGGACAACCTCACCAAGTATGTTGCATAATTTATTTCTATAGAAAGTCTAGCCTTATGATCCCCATTGGCTATTCCTTCATGAAGTCCCATGAACTTAACAATTGCTTCATCATTCTCGAAAATGTCTAGACTTGGTGATTCTTTTTTATCCCAATCTATGAGTTGAGGGTAGACAAGGGGTAAGCCATCATTGGTACTATAAGGAGTCATGGTTTAGGTAGATAGAGTAAAGATAGAGTTAGATTCATCAGGTTCCCAAGAGGAAATGTCAATGGTTTCCAAAAAGTGTTTGATCTATTCTTCTCTTTGCAAAGGTACTTTTGGATGAGGACTTGGAAAGCTTGGTGGGGCATTAAGGGTAAGCATTTGACTAGATTATTTTTCAAGGGGAGGCTCATCAAATATTCCAAGAATTTTATCAAGGTCCATAAAGGTAGTGGAGGATAAGGAATCCCATTTGTATTCATTGGAATCAATATCATAACCCTCAGAATCTTCATATGTTTCGATCTCATCTGAAGCATTAGCAACCACAATCGAAGGTAACTCGATTCCCCAGATAGTCACTTTTATTGGTATGAACCCTAGCCCTTGGTGTTTGATTAACTTAGGAGGTTGCAAGGGTTCCATCATTCCTTGTTTATTTAGGCCAAGACCACTATGTCCATCATATCCTTGTTGCTTCATTATTTGGAACCCTTTTGGATACTGTTCAATTAGCAATTTCTTTGTTTCAATGTCCTCCTCTTCTTTGTACAACCATGTGAGAATATGTTCATCTAGAGATTTTTTGGAAAGTTCCACCCATTTAGTGAAGGTGGTAGGGGGATTACAGATGATAACCTTAGGATGTAGGGGATGTGGTTTTCCATGAATTTGGTGATTTAGGTAATTTTTTGATGAAAAAGAGACTACTCATGTTATATTCTCCACATCCTTTGTCTTGGACCTAGATCTTGGGCATGGAAGGTGTGATGAATGGATTGGATGATTTGACAAGGGTAGATGGGTCAATGTAGTGAGATGGAGTGGTGGATGAAGTGGAAGTTGAAGCCTCTTGATTGATGGGCACTTGACATTCAATAATTACTCTTAGGTTTGAACAATACTGAAAGGGATCAGGGTCACTAGGAATAGTGATTTAAGTGCCATTGTGTGGGAATTTGAGGAATTGATGGTAGGTGGATGGGATGGACCTCATATCATGAATCCATGGGTGGCCAAGGAGAAGGTTGTAATACAAATCCAGATCTAAGACATGAAACAATGTATCTTGTATGGTTGGGCAAACTCTTATGGGAAGTGAAATTATGCCTTCAAATGAGTGTTCAACATCATCATAAGCTTTGATAGTAATTTTCTTGGTTTGATTAATGCAATTATTATAGTATCCTAATGTTTTCATGAATTTTAGTGAGAAAATATTTAGACTTGCTCCACCATCTACTAGGACTCATCTGATTTTGCATTTATTAACATAGTCTTCAAGGTGTAGGGGGTCGTTATGATCAGATTTTGGTGTGGAAAAGTCTCACTCAGAGAAGGTGACATGGTGTGGCACAACTAGGTATTCAACCATGGCTTGAAATTCATTGACATCTAGGTTTACAGGGATATATGCTTCTTGCAATGCTTTGTCAAGGATAGCTTTGTGTTGTGGGGATGTGCGAAGGAGTTCCAAGATAGAAATTTGCATGGGAGTTTTTCCCAACTGATCCAGGAGATTATATTGAATTTTTGGTTGTGAATTAGATGGAGGTCCTGGAATAGTTATCTTGGTTCTACAAGTAGCAATAACACAATCTTTGTTTGGATTGTTTATGGTGATTATAGAAATGTGGTCATCAAAGGGTATCACATTAAGGATTATAGTGATTTAGTCATGTTTGACTGTGGCATAATTGGAATTATTGTTGTCCCCTGAACTAGAGGCTTTCCCTTTATCATTTCTTGCAAGGGAGTCTTGAATATGGTATGATCAAAATTGGTTTTTCCTTGTGAGTCTCCCACCAATATGGTTTCATTTTCAATGAGGTCTTGAATAATGCTCTTGAGTGTCCAACATCTAGTTGTTTTGTGTCCTTTTCCATGGTGATATTCACAATATTCATCTTATTTCCACCAATTAGGTTTGATCAAGGTAGGTTTATAATTCTTGGTGTCTGGTAGTGTGATGATATTAGATTGAAAAATCTATTTGAGGATTGATTCAATGGTTTCACCCAATTGAGTGTATGTTCTTTTGGCATGAGGAGGTCCCCTTCATTGTTGATTGTTTTGGACAACATTTAGCATTTGGTTTTGACTTTGGGTCTATGTGTTTGATACATTTGGTGTATTTGAGGAAGAAGGACCTGTAAGTTGAATGGTTGGACCTTTGGTTATTAGTTTGGCATCAAAAAATCCATCATTTGTGACATTTTTGTTTATGTACCAGTATTTTCTCTTGTCATTGTTGGATTTATTTTTTTATTTGTTTACCTTAACCAGTCCTTTGGTGATAAGACCTTTCTCAATAAGGACACCTTTCTCAACGATTTCTTCAAAAGTTATGCAACATTGGATTTGGATTCGACTCACCAGTTCTCCATTAATATTTTCCACAAACATGGTGACCAAGTATTTTTCAAGAATGTGACAAAGGGAATTTTCTAACCAATCCTCACCATCTCTGGTAAAATGAGGTGAGTGATTCACCTTCTTCTTGTTTTTTTTTCCTCAACATTGCAAGGGTGACATCATTTTTAATGTTGAAGGAAAAATGATTGATGAATTTTTTGGCTATTTCACCCCATGTTCTTATTCTTAGAGGAAGATGTGCAAACCAATCTAGAGCTGGTCCTGTAAGTCTTTATAGGAATAGTCTCATCAAATAGGTAGGATCATATGAGACTTCCATACATGATGTGTTGAACTGTCAAATTTTCTCTATTGGATCCCTTGTCCTCTTGTACTTAGGCGAAGGTGGTATTGTGAAATGAGGGGGAAAGGGTGGCATGTATAGATTTTGATCAAATTGAAAGGGGCACAATTCTTCCACAAAATAATTCTTCTTGTTGCTCCCCAATTGCATGTTTTTCATTTGTTGTTGGAGGGTCTATACTTGTTGTATCAAAATTTCAGCAAGAGATGGTGTTGCATTGTTTTGGTTTGGTGTCATGATGTTGGTATTAAGGTAATATCTTGGTATTAAGGTCATATGTTGGATTTGAATTAGGATTTATGTTTTGTATGTGGGACCTTAGTTGCCATATTTATTTGTGTTATTTTTATTTGGGATGAAATTGGCATTTAGGTTTGTTCTAAAGGTCATGTTTTCATGTGGTATGGTGTTTGGGAGTTGAGGTGTAGACCCTTGATTTGTGCCTTGGTTTTGGAAATTAAGTCCTCGATTTATAAATGGAGGTGTAGGTCCTTGATTAATGTTTTGACATGATGGTGTAAGCCCTTGATTGATGTTTTTTGATGAAGGAATGGTCCCTTGATTGACATTTTGATATGAAGGTGTAGGTCCTTGATTTAAATTTTGAAATGAAGGTGTAGGTTCTTGATTAGAGTTTTGGAATGATAGAAGGGACCCTTGGTTAGTGTTTTGGGGTGTTGGAATAGATCCTTGATTATTGTTTTGCTTTGGGATCCTTCATGAGACAATGTGAACCTTTCTAGATTGACTTTATAATGGTATGCTTTGAAATTGGAATAAGGATCCTTGATTTGTGTTTTGGAGTGTGGGAATATAACTTTGGGTTTCATTTTGAATCAAAGGTGTAGGACCTTGTGATGTGGAACCTTGATTTGTATTTTAAAAAAGGGGATTTGTTGTGATGTGGAACCTTGATTTGTATTTTTGAAAAGGGGATTTGTAAAGGTCGTACCCATGGAATTGGAGAAACTTTCAGGTGTGACATTGTCCTTATGTAGTGTTATGGGTTACCTTGTTTCAAAATGTTGGGAGGCTTGGAATATGTGTGGTAGTGGTACTCATGTGTGTATTTGTCCCAAGAGGACATTTTTTGTGATGAGGGCATGCCAAGTGCAAATGGATTTTTAGTTTCCTCTTCTACAAGGGTTGATACATCAAAGCCTTGAGGTAATTTGGCACCCTTTTTAGCTAGTGCATAGAAAAATTTGTCAGGGTTAGCACTAATGAGTTGATCAACCATGCTTAAAAATTATTGGGTCTTGATAAGATCTTTCAATTTCTTGAGGAGTCAACTATTTTTTGAATTCTTCTAGGCTTAGGTCTTCCCATGAGCTGGTTTGATCTCCTTGTGATGTGTTTCTTGTAGGTGTAGAATGATTTTAATCTATTCCAAGGGTAGTATCATGAAAAGGGTCACTTCAAAAATCTATCTCCTTTCTTTTGGATTTTGACCTTGTTTCAACCATGTCAGAATTTTTGCAAGTTGAGGGATAATGCAAGATGGTAATGAAACTGAACTATGTTTTTGGATTTTTTTTTAATTTTAGGATAAGATAATGCAAGGTGTTTATGGAAGGATGATAAATGCAAAAGGAAGCTAAAGGTTGATTAATGATAACATGACTAAATTATGCTAAGGTTAAGATGAAGGAAAGCTATGCTAATGCAAAAGGATAATGAGTCAAATGGATGAAAATGATATGCCAAGTTAACTAAATTAAGGGAAATTGATATGATGCTAAGACTATGGTGAAAATGAACTATATTTTTTTGTATTTTTGGGATAGAGGTGCAAAGTGCAATCTAGGTTGAAGATGAAAGTTTGGAAAGATGATGAAAAAAGATATTATCAAAAGGATATAATATTGGTATAAATGAGGTCAAGCTAATGCAAAGGAGTCCTAAAATTTTAAGCAAAGGATGAAAATCAAGCTAATGTGAACCCAAGGTAAAAATACCAAATATCATTGACCAAGAGGATAAACAAGAGGATAATTTTGAAAAAGTTGAGTCTAGGCTAGGACACAAGCTTAAGACTCAAATTGGACCAAGGTGACAAAAGCTGATAATAGGAAGGATAATAGTCAATGAAAAATAGAATATGTAACCAAAGACTTTCCAAAAGCTTAATGGTCTTCCAATGTTCAAAATATGAAGGTCTAAATGCAACCTAAGGATCAAGGTTTAATTAATGCAATGTAGAGGATGGAGGAAGGTAACCTATAGTGCAATGTTTTCCTAAATGGCAGTGCTAGAATGAACTGGTAAATATTGCAAGTCTCTGGTTTATCAGTCAAAGGTCACTATGAAAATGATTTGATCAAATTTTTGACAAAGATTCTGAGAGTTTCTATTTAGCAGATAAACATGGCTCTATTTTCTGCAAATGCATCACACAATTGTGGTTTAGGATATTAGATACAGATTTTTTTTTTAGCAAATGCAATTTAGGCAGACAGTTGTGATTTTACAGTTCTCAATTGCGGTACACAGTATTAGATGCAACTCTATTTTTGGTAGTTATGGTTTTCTATAATGTTGTCTAGGAAATTTTGATGTTTTGAACTAGTTTATGAGTGCATTTGGATTGTTTTTGATGAAGTCTGATCAGAAAACACAAAAAAAAGTATCAAGCACTTATTTTTGGTTTGGTTTGGTTGTGAAAATGTTTTCAGTATTGCAATACAAGCACAAATCCTAGGTTGGCAAGGACAATATTCACTGGGTTCCCACTTAGATTTCTCTAGTCGTGCTTATTTAGAGCAGATGATCTAGGAACTTGGTAGCACTGGCTCCTCTCCACAACACTCACTTCTTAGGCATACCAAGTTCCAAATTCCCTACGAACAGAAGGATCTCAAATAAGTTTCCATCTCTACAATGAACCACGAAAGTGTGGGATGACTTTAGACGTTAGACCTCCTACACTAGCAATTAGAAGGATTTTGGCTTTCTACACAAAAGGTTTACAGTAAGGGCATCCAATTTGGGGGATACTATGATACACTCCCTTAAGAGGTCTTCCAACCCTTAGAACTAGGGATTTTCACATCAAAAAGATATTGGTGGAGAGCTATCACATACCACTTCCCATTGATTTCAAATTTCATTGCAACCACACATTTATATAGTGGTTCAGAAGGACTTGAATTTAGCCCATTACTGCTTGGGTTGTTCCCACCTTTAAAAGCAGAGTGATAGGCCCTCCTAAGGGATTAAAAATATAAAGAGATGGGTTTGGCTTCTAATCCCAGAGTTTGCACAAGATGAGAGTATACACCTACCACCTTACAAGCATGAAAAACAATGGTTTATTAACCCCCTAGTTAAATCTATGTGAAAAAAAAGATAGTTGTTCCTTTTAAGCACTAATTGAAATGTGATCTACTCTAAATCAAAAAAAAGTTTTTAGTTTCAAAATAAGGTCTTTGACACATGAAAACCCGCAAAACCACCCATTAGTAGTTTCTCAAAGATGTCTTGGGCCAACAAAAAACTACAAAACCCTAGTTAGCACAAAATGTTAAAAACTAAACTAAATTAGAAATTAAAGAAACTAAACTAAATTAAAAATTTAAAGAAAACTAAACTAAAGAGCCTGATTTTTTTGTTGTTTCAAGAGTGTTGGTTAACAATTTTGTCACCTAACTCTATGTTATTACACCCATGGAAGTGACAACTGTAACAACAACTGAATCAATAATAATGGTATTTATACTAGTTCTTTACTTATTTTAAAAGGTGGAAGATGGCTCTAGTCACATTTGCTCTGTATCGAGCTAGGGAATTCGAGCCCTAGCTTGTGAAACATCTTCCTTTTTGCTTGCTGCGTGGGTTGGGTTGGGTGTTGAATCGCTTTGAGGGGGATGCTCCTTTTCCTGTTGGTGTTTCTGGTTGCTGCGACCTAGCTCATCTGGGCCATTTTCTTGCTGTGTGTGGGGTTATTTGGCGCCCTTCCTTTGATCACTGTGATTGGTTCTATGGACTAGCACGGTGGTTTAGGTTTGTTGTATTGTGCTGAGGGGTGGTGGAGTTTGCTTTCCTTTTCCTTCATGGGGTTTTGTCTTGTTTTGGTGTGGGGCTGTGCACGGGTTGTGGTGGGGAGTGGGTCTGGCGGTTGGGTAAACCATTGGTTTTCCTTGCATGCTCGTCTTGGGCAGTGTGGTGGATATGCCTTGTGGGGAGACGTCATGGGCTTCGCCCGATATGGATTTCCATGCTGTGGCTGGCTCGAAATCACCAACCCAAGGAATTCTTTTTGATAACACTCTTTTTCCTCATATATGGGGTTTGTGGGAACTAAATTGATAGGGGGATCTGATATTTCAAAGATTAATGGATGCCTCGAACACTGCAAGGAGAGACCCAAATTGGTGATTTCGATTGAAATGATTGTTGATGATATTGAATATTATTCTCGACACTCTCTTTATTGCAAATTTTTGGGAATGAGAGTTTCTTTGCAATTCATGGAATCTTGGGCCCGAAGGACTTGGGAGCTAGAAGGTTAAATGGATGTTATGCTGCTTGCAAAAAACTACTTCATGGTTACATTCAACTACTTAACTAATCGCAATAAGGTCTTTGGAGAGGGCCCTATTTTCATAATCAAGTTGGGTTGTTCATCAAGCCTTGGCATGCAGGATTTAATCCTTCTGAGGAGCTCTCAAATCATGTTCCGGTGTCGGTTCGGCTACCTAGGTTCCCAGTTGAATGTTGTTGAGAGGATGTTTTGCACCTGCTTGCCTCGATGCTTAGGAAACTGGTGGGGTCTTCGACACAAACCCTGGGTAAGAAAGTAATGACTTTTGCTCGAATTTGTGTAGAAATTGATTTGAGTAAGCCATTGCCAGATGCTTTGGATGTGTTCAGGTCCTCATTCTTGGGTGCAACAACTAGACTACGAGACCCTTCCCTTTCATTGCCACCTTTGTCATGAATATGGTCACTTGCAGCGTAGATGTCCGTGGACCAAGCCTGCAGAGCCTTAGCCTCCACCGCCCCATCGCAATCATCCTGGTGTTCATAAGGGTAAGAATCCTACTTCAGATGAGGTGGTTGGGTCCGAGGGTTTTGTTCTTATTAAGGGTCACAACCGGAATAGAGGTCAAAAGAAGACTTTGAATGAGAGACAGGATGAGGATACTTTAATAGGTTTGAAATCTTGGATGATCTTGGTCAGCAAGAGGTTAATCTAGGGTTATTGAATGTGGATCAAGGAGTGGTGGGTTCTGGCATGGAGGATCACATTTCTGGTACCCCTTTTGTTCCTTAGGTTGATTCTTCTTTGCATATGGACACTGATTTGCAGGTGGGGGCTCAGGTGTTGTCAGGTCCAAATGTTAACTGTGGGAAGGTGGTTGGAGATCCTGCTTTTCCTGCTCGAAGGGTGGGCTCAGATGGGGTTAAGGGCATCAAGCCCTCCCCTCACCTGGGCATTATGCAAAAGGATGGCAAGAAGGGGGGAATGAAAAAAGCCTCTAAACTTGGTTGAAAGAAAGATTTGGAAAAGATTAAAAGGACAAGGGAGACTTTGGTGGAGTCAGGGTCGGTAAAGACACTAGACTCTCATTTTTTGACTCCTTTGAAATGATTGTTATTTCATGGAATGTAAGGGGCCTGAATAGTGGCCCTCGACAAAAAGTTGTTTGTGAGTTGGTTAGTCATCATTCTCCTGATGTTCTCTTCCAACAAGAGACTAACCTATTTGTTGAATGTATGTTGGGTTTAGTGCCTAAGTTGTGGAGGACTAGTGAATGCCAGTGTATTGGGGCCCACGGATCCTCAGGGGGCATGGCTTGTTTATGGAACCCTCAAAAGATTCGGCCTTTGTGGTGGCTCTCCTTTTAATATTCTCTCTCCATGGTGGCTGTGTGGTCCAAAATGGGGGAGTCTATTTTACTCTCTAATGTTTATGCAATAGTTGAGTTCCAAGGTAAACAAATTTTATGGTCCAATATTCATCTGGTTCGTAGCGTGGCTCCTTACTAGCCTTGGATTATAGCAAGAGACTTTAATGCTATTACTAAGTTAGCTGAGAAGTGGGGGGGTATTGCAAGTTTGGAGCCTTCTGCGTTGTTGTTCCAGGATAATATATCGGCTCTTAATATTGTTGACATCAAGCCTAGCAATGGTCAATTTACTTGGAACAACAGAAGGGTTGGAGACAACTGCATTGCAGAACGGTTGGACCGGTTCTTGGTGTCCTGTTACTAGGTTGGGGGCATGTGGTCTTCTAGCTTAGAGATTTTATATTGGAGGGGTTCAGATCATTGGCCTATACATCTTGTGGTTTCATCTGCTAGGGTGCCTCGGACTCCATCCTTCAAGTTTCAATTAATGTGGTTGTGTGACCGTGACCTCCATGGCTATGTTGCTGAATGGTGGAAGTATGGTAGTTCCGCCTATGGTACTGCAATGCATAATTTTATAAGCTTCTTCAATATGTCAAGTATCAACTCAAATGTTGGAATTGTCATTGTTTTGGTATCATTTTCTTTGAGAAGAATGCTGCTTAGGCAGAGCTGGATGGTATTACTAGGCTGATCCTGGAGAATGTGGTGTCTAAGAATTCTTTGTAGGAAGAGGCTAGAGCCTTGAAAGCTTTGGAAGAGTGGGAGATGAGGGAAGAAGTCTTCTAGAAACAAAAGCTCGGATTGATTGGATTCAAGTGGGAGATAAGAACACTGCCTTTTTCTTTAATTCAGTGAAGGCTAGACATCATGGAAATTCTATCTCTACTTTGGTTAATGATAGGGGAGAGACTCTTTCTTCTTCTCAGGATATCATAAATGAAGTTGTGCAGTATTTTTCTTCCTTATTCAAGGAGGAATCATAGGGGAACTTTGATGAGGAAGCCTAGGTTCTTTCTTGTATTCCTTCTTTGGTCTTTGAGGAGATGAAGGAGCATCTGATGAGGGATATTACGCTGGAGGAGTTGGAGAGGACTATTTTTTAGATGAAGAAGGGGAAAGCTCCGGGTCCGGATGGTTTCCCAATTGAGTTATTTTAAGAATTTTGGGAGATTATCAAGCTGGATCTATTAGCTATTGTTCAGGAGTCTTAGAAGAATAAGCAGATGTTACAGGCCTTAAATTCCACCTTTCTTGCTCTTATTCCCAAATGTGATGATGCAGATAGGTTAATCCTCTTCTGCCCCATCTCTCTTTGTAAAATTATTTATAAAATTATCTCTAAGTTGATTGCTGATAGATTGAAGAAGTGGCTTCTGATGCTGATATCTGAGGAACAAAGTGATTTTGTGGTGGGGCGTCAGATTTTGGATGGAGTATTTATTGTTATGGAGACCATTCATTCTATGGCTAATTCTAAAGAAGAGGCTATGTTCATTAAGCTAGATATGGCTAAGGCTTATAACAGGGTTCAGTGGTCTTTCCTCTGAAAGGTTCTGGATGCTTTTGGCTTTGAGGAGGAGTGGATTTGATGAGTTATGAGCTATGTGACTTCATTTTCCTTTTCTATTTTAATTAATTGGGAGCATTCAAAGCTTTATTGGTGCTTCTCAGGGTTTACGACAAGGCGACCCCGTCACCCCCTACCCGTTTCTTCTTTTGGCTGAAGGTTTGGGTTGATTGATAAAAAGGAATGTTGAGATGAGTCTCATTCAGGGATGGTGATGGGGAGGTGGATTACCACCGCAATCTCATTTACAGTTTGTGGATGACACTACTTTGATGGGAATGACCACCATTAGGGAGGCTACGAACGTGTGTAGGGTGATAGATGTTTACCTTGTTGCTTCTGGCCAATTAATCAATGAGGGAAAATCGTCCATCCTCTTCTTCAATACTCCCATCTCCATTCAAAGGAGGATTCCTCATATTTTAAGCTTTCAAATTGGGACTCTTCCATTGACCTACCTGGGGATCCCCATTTCAATTGGTAGACAGTCTCGGGATTCCTAGCAAGCTATTTGGATAAATTTCAAGTTAAATTCACTCATTGGACCCATCGTTGGTTGTCCTTTGCGGGTCATGTGTAGTTGATTAAGTATGTGGTTCAGGCTCTCCTTGTCTATTGGTGTATGGTTCTTGTGGAACCTATGAGCTTTGTTAGGGAATTGGATTCCTTGGCAAGATAATTTTTATGGGCTGGTAGCTTATTGTCTTCTAAATAGAGCCTTGTCAGATGGGATATTGTGTGTAGTCTAGTGCAGTTTGGTGGTCTAGGAGTAAGATAGTCACTATTGTCTGGTACGGCTCTAGCTGCTAAACTATATTGGCAGTGGTGTGTGGAACAAGATCATGTGTGGGCCAAGATTTTTACACAAAAGTACTTTTCGAGTTCCCCTCAGTGTGATATACCTCGGTACTCTTTGATGGGGAAGGGACCGACGATTTGGAATACTCTTAGGAAAGGGGTTGCGCTCATTAAAGATGACTTATTCTGGATTTGTAAAAGTGGGACTGAGGCACATTTCTTGCATGATTCTTGGGATGGATACTTCCCCATTGTCTCTTAGTATCCACATTTGATGTCCTTGAGCCAAAATTTTTGTGAAGGGGGTTGGTCCAAGGTGAGTGACTTTAAATCCCTCTCTTATCAGGGGCAACTGGTGGTGGCGGAATGGAAGACTCCAGATGAATGGCTGATTAATGGTATGGTGGAGGAGTGTGCTAAGCTTCATAACATTCTTTCCCATCGTAGTTGTAGTTTCCTGGTGGATAAGGATGTGCTCTCCTGGTATCCTAACCCTAAAGGGGCTTACCCTGTTGCTTTTGGATATCAGGTGTTTCTCTCTCAACGGTTGGAAGGGGGGGAGGTTCAGTGGTGGAAGAAAGTTTGGAATAAAATTTCTTGGCTGAAATGTAACTGCTTTATTTGGATTTTGGCTTGGAATAGGTGCTTGACTTTGGATAATATTCAGAAGAGAGGTTTTTTGGGTCCTTCTAGGTGTGTACTTTGTGGGGATGCTGAGGAGGACTCTGACCACTTGTTCTTCCACTGTTTCTTCACTTTACGGCTCTGATATTTTTGGTGGGGTGTTTGGAAAAGCCCTTGTGTTCATGCCTCTTCCTTGGTGGACTTTTGGGGAAGCTTGGGGAGGCCCCCCTCCTCGGATGCTTTCTTGTAGGACGTTTGGTATGTTGGGCCCATCTTTTTGTTTTGGTAGGTTTGGTTGGAAAGGAATAGGAGGATTTTTTGCGGTGAAAACTTGTGGTTCCAACAAGTTTGGTTTAGAATTATGGGTATGATCCAGGAGATGGTGGAGGCGAAATGTGAAGTTGTGTTGCCTTTGGAGAGAGGGGATGTTGAGATGGTTGATCGGTTGGGTATTCAGGGGTTATCTCTGGTCTCTGCTTGTGTCAGAAGGGGAAGGTGTGTGAAGCAAAGAGTCCAAAGGGTGGGGAGGTGGGTTCCCCCTTCGGCTGGCATTTTGAAAATTAACATGGATGGTTCTTCTAGGGGAAATCCCGGTCCTGCTAGGATTAGAGGGGTTGGAAGAGATTCTTTAGGATCAGTGGTTTTTCTCTTTTCTATTCATGAAGATCTTTAGACTATAAACAATATGGAAGGTCTAGCTATCCTTTACATTTTGAAATAGGCTTATGCTTGGGGGTGGCACAAGGTTATTTATGAATCTGACTCTCAAGTTTTGATCAACTTTCTTAAAGAACAAAATATTTTTGATGTTAGTTGGTGTTTGGTAGAGGTGGTGTAGCAGATTCTTCAAGTTAGTGTGATGGAGTTGGTGTCTTTTGTCCATATCCCAAGGGAATGGAATAGGGCAGCAGATTGTCTAGCTAAATGGGCTTCAGAGAATGTGGATGGTTGGAAGATTGAGGGGTGGGAACAGGTATCCCAGGATTATCGTCAGGCTTTGGAGAGGATTCTTGCTAAGGATGGCATTGGTATTGGGGTTGGTTGATTTTTGTCTTTTTCTTTGTTGGTCTTGGGGGTTTGGCCCTTTGATGTTTTGTAAGGTTTTGTTCTGATTTTCAATAAAGTTTTTACCCCCTTTTTATTAAAAAAAAAAACTTATTTTAAAAGGTGACAACTACCTTCTTTAGATGTTCAATGAACAAAAGATTTTTTTTTTAACTAAGATTGCTTTTAAACAGAAAGAAAATGAAAGGTGATGCTTTTACCCCAAAATCTTTGAAAGGTGATCACAAAACTTCAAGTAATGAAAATCTAACTACCAAAAATACTGGAACTATATTAAAGCATCCTAAGCATCCATTACCATAAAATATTTCTTTAAAGATAGACATCCCAAAACAATGAAACTAATTATACATCTATCATCCCAATAATAGATAATCCAATGAAAAATTACTTAGTATAAGCAGAAAAAATTCATACAACATAACACAAAGATCATGCCTGCATAAATTTCACCATATTCTTTTTCAATATTGAAATAACATAAGAATGATAAACTAAAGATAGCAAAGTTTTTCTAATGAGAAAAACAAAGTTTTATCAAAAGATCCCATAGCCAAACATCATCCCCATATTTAAATATTACAAACTTCCCAAAAAATGGTTTGTTGAAGACAATCGTTTCAGGAATTAAAAATAAAAGTCTTTTAAAAGTACCAAGAGCCTAAAAAAAGAAAATAACATAATAATTAAAACTAATCGACACCCTCTGCACTAGTTCTTTCACCTTCCACAACTTACTTCTCTTGCTACTTTTGTAATGCCTCCTAGATCTTTATCATTTTCCTATATTCACGGTACTTCATGATAATTGTAGTGATGCCTTTTCTCCTTGGGGTTGTGGTGATCTGCAACCTTGTCCTCCATTTTGACAATGCACAATCAAACTTAGCAATTGTATCATAGATACCATCACTTTTAGACTTAAACACCTTCAAATAGGTCTACATAGAGCTCAATTTCTTGAATGAGCCAATAGTGGAAGTTTTAGGATCACCCACCTCTCTATAATACACCTCTTTATACTTCTTTGTTATGTCTATGAGGTCTATGACTTTCTCATCAAATTCATTAGTTAGGTCAAATTTGAGAGCATTAAATTTTTCCTTTATCTTTACCATTATCTCAAAGTATATTTATAATACCTCGTTGATTTCTTTGATATAATCATAAAATATTGATAACTTCCACTCTAGAGAATCAAGCCAATTGGGATCAATTTCTTTGGGATCATCCACTATTTTTTCCCCAATCAACATAATATGCTCCATGGAGGCCAACTCAACAAGTTATTTTCAAAGCACAAAAGTGATACCATGCTCTCTTCTAATGTGTTGGAGCTCAATCACCGATTCTTTTCTTTTACCAGACACCTCAATATAAAGTTTCAAAAATTTAGAAATGAAGAAAAGGCCATCATGTTATAGTTCCTCAACCCATTCATTAGTAGTTTTAGCATATCCAAACAAATTCCTAAATTTTTGCACAATATCATAATAAATACCTTGCAAATTTGAAGTGGAAGCTTCCTAGGGGGTTAGGGTCACAAATGATGAAATAAAACTTTTTAGAGAAAGAATATTGGACTGCATTTGAAGATTTTCTTGTCTTTGCTCCTTGGCTCTTTTGATGAATGCATTAACGGGATAATTAGCATGGTAAACATCACCTTCTAAAGAAGTCCCCATATCAATATGACTCACTTGATAGTCTTCCTCCATTATCTCATTTTCATTTAAATCCTTTGTAGGATCAACAATCTCTAGTAGTTGATGGCCAGAAGTGGTATCTCTAATCATCCGTGACATTCTTTTTGCCTTTTTAGATTGTGAGGAACTCTATAGAAACATAGCAACTATAACCACTTCAACTATCATTGAGGGAACATTATCCTTTTCTTTTCAACTACTTTTTCAACCAGGCTAGAGAACTAGCCACAAACCCCGCACCTATGATTTCAACATTTACATTCTCCACTCTCTCAATAGCCTGAATATAAATATAAGAATCTCTAGGTGGGGAAGGAGGGATTTCAAAGGTGGGGAAAGGATGTTCTTCAATTATTTTCTGGAAAATGTTCGCGGAGTTAGTAGATGCTAGCTTCTGTTGACTAATATTTTTCTTAGAAGCAAAGGGCAGTGTATAGTCTTGTTCACATACTGATTTCAATTTTTCCCCAACATATTTTAATCTCTCACCATCTCCTCCTGATTGTAAGCTGGTGCTCAACGGTCTCATTGTTTGTTTTCTACCTATTACACTCACACTAGAGGCTCATACAGTCCTTTGTTCTCTTCTATATGAAGATCTTGTATATGAAGATCTTGTGTCTTGAGGGGAACTCAAACTTTGGTGCCATTTTCCATTTAACTAATTAAAAGTCCTTAAAACAAGAGCATACCGGATCATTAAATATATAGTTTCATCTTCTGACCAATCAATTCCATACGAGGGATTAGCTATAGAATCTTGATATTCTAGGTCAATGATCATTGAATCTTCCTACACATACTCTAGAATATTGAAAGAGATACCAAAGGTATGTATCTATTTCAGAGTTAATCTCATAAAACTTCTCCTATACACTTCCTTTTCATCCAAGCAGTCTTCGCAAAAATCCTCAATGTTTGAGTGATGTTTATAACTACCGACTCTAAATTTTTTGTTTGACATATTGATAGGGTAGGGTTGGATGGAACAATCATTGTTCCATGCTCTGGATTTTTAGTTGCAAGATCTCCTTGGTGTCTTACTTCACCACCTTAACCTTTAGGACATTCTTCATGTTTAGGTACCCTTGGTTCTACTGGCCAACCCAACTACCATCACAATTTAGCTTACCAAGTCAATCTTGGTGCACTACCTCTAACTCTTCCTTAGCCCTTAATCTACCGTAAAGGCTAACCTATCCTCAACACTCAATTTGATCTTTGCAGGGGTGTAGAGATGTTTCCAATATATTCAAACCATGCTCCTAGGGTTCTTGAAATTTCACCAAACTCCATCTTTTCATCGCTTTCACCAAACCCTCATCTAGGGTTAAAAAGGCTACTAGCCTAGGATTTTCAAATTAGGCCTACTTCTCAAGGAAACAAGCTAGAAATCTAAAGTTATCCAAAGAACACAAGATCTTCTCTTGGGATTCCTGGTCCTTGTGTCTATCCCTCCAAGATTCCAAAGACCTTAATCCTCATATGTCCGTACAAAACCATAACCCTCCATTTAGCAATTTAGGCCTTTTTTAAGCCATTTTCTGACCACACAGTAAACTATCAGTTTGTTCTTCCTCCAAATGGACTGATGAAGCCTCCTCCTTCATGCCAAGTCTTTGCAAGGTATCTATCTTCCTCTCCACACCATGAATTGATAGGGAAAGGTCACCCCCTGCAAACCAAGTGCTTTGCACTTCCTATCTTTCCTAGCCGAGCACTGTCAAGCTCACCTAGGAGAAGACTTTCTCCATGATTCCTTGACTCCTAACCACTCCTAACCCTAACCTATTTATAGACATGGAGCCTAGTAATAGTTCCCAAGGGCCCATACACAAAGTACAGTGGGAATGTAACTAAACCTCCATTATTTACAGTCTGACAGTTAGAACAACAACTTAAAAGAACCAAACTAACTATAAAGCACACCTGAAAATTCAACACACTCACTAAATACTACCACACAAAGCTTTAAGCACAACTACATTTCATTCTACATCTACTCACAGTGCCATGATCACTCCTAATCACACAAATGGAAAACAAAACACATAATTTACACAACCTTCTCACTGTCCTCACTTGTATTCATGTATTTCCAATATTGCAAAAGCTTCCAACATTCCTTTTAGGTCAAGGCACACCATATATAGGTTTCTAAATCAGTTAAGCTCGATCCTAACTACTCCATGGCCACTTGTGTGATTTCCAATAGGCCTTATTTGCAACATTTTAAAGAAACTAACACCTAGGAAGGTCTACAAAGGTCTTAAACCATCCTTATAGCCAAACTTCAATCTAAAAAATGGTCAACATGACCTTAACTAACACATTACATGCTCTCAAATGCCTCTAAGGCACAAACTCAAGAAATAGAAAGAGATTGCTACATTTGGACCTAGACAAATTGCCAAATCAGAAACCTTCTAGACAAATTTCCTAGATGAACTATAGGGTGCTCCTGCACCATTCTCCCCCTCTGCACAGAAATTAAGGAATTTGGGGAGAGATTAGAGACACATCAATGCCCTACTTCTTAAACTAAGATTCATCCACCCATGTAGCCTCAGATTCATGTTTGTTCTTCCATTTGACAAGATGCTCCATGTACACCCTATGCCTTGTAGATTTCTTTACTCTTGACTCCAAGATCCTCTCTGCTTGTAGCTTATCTGGAGTAGGTAACACTATGTTGCTGACATCTTTGAAGATCTCCCTACTGGTCTGATCCATGTCATTAACTGATCCCTTGTACCTAATAAGATCTGCTACATTAAACATTGGTGAAATCCCTAAATCTGTAGGTAACTCCACCTTGTATGTATTCTTCCCATATTTGGCTAATACCTTGCATGGTCCCACTCTTTTCATCTGCAATTTGGTTGATGTTCCCTTCTGCAAATTGGATTTGTTGAGGTGGACCATGACATAGTCTCCTACTGTAAATTGCAAATTTTTTCTTGACATATCCACCTTATCTTTCAACTTTTGAGTAGCCTCAGTGTCTCTTCTTTACCTGCTCCTAAATCTCCTTCATGGTCTGAGTGAAATCTTCTGCATGTCCACTCCTATGCTCCATAGCTCCTATATCCCTAAGCTCACATATACCTCTTGGGTGCATTCCATACACAATTTCAAAATGACTCTTCCCTATAGTCCGGTTCACACTATCATTATATGCATACTCAGCCTGTGAGATAACCATGTCCCATGTTTATCCATACTCTTTGGTTAGGCATCTTAGAAGGTTACCTAACACCCTGTTAACCACCTCTGTTTGACCATCAGTTTGAGGATGGTAAGATGATCCAAAAGAAAGGTTTGTACCTAATCTGCTCCATAGAGTCTTCCAAAAGTGACTCATGAACTTCACATCCCTGTCTGAAACAATTCTCAAAGGCAATCCATGGATCCTTACAATTTCCTTGAAGAAAAGGTGAGCAATATAGCTAGCATCATGAGTGGTTTTGCAAGGGATAAAGTGACTCATCTTGCTGAATCTATCCACCACCACATAGACACTATCAAATCCTGTCTTGGTCTTAGGGAGTCCTACCACAAAGTCCATGCTAACACACTCCCATGGTCTGTTAGGAATAGGTAGGGGTTGATATAGACCAGCATTACTAGCTCCTCCCTTAGATTTCATATGCACTACACATTGCTCCAGATACCTCCTGACATCCCTTGACAACTTAGGCCAATAGTAGAACCTTTGCACTAGTTCCAATGTCTTGTTGATGCCAAAATGTCCACTAAGACTACCATTATGCTTCTCCTGGATGAGATTCTCTCTCATTGATCCTCTTGGAACACATAACTGATTCCCCTTGAATAACAATCCACTTTGAAATGTATATTCTGAGTATTGGCTATGAAAATGATTCTCAAAGTCAGAACATACCTTGTAGGCCTCCGAGAAGTCTTCATCTTCCCCAAAAAGATCCTTGAAACTCTCTATTCCAATGCTCTTGATCTGTATCTCTTGCACTATTAGAAATCTTCTACTCAGTGCATCTGCTACCTTGTTCAATTATCCCTTCTTGTGCTTGATGGTGAAAGTAAAAGCTTGGATGTACTCCATCAATTTCAAATGTCTATTACTGAACTTCTCTTGGGTGCTGATATAGCTAAGTGCTTGATTTCTAGTAAAGACTACAAACTCTTTGGGTAGAAGGTAATACCTCCACTTCCTAAGTGACTGAACTAAAGCATAAAGTTCTAGGTCATAGGTAGAATACTTCTTCTTAGCTTCATTGAGATTTTCACTAAAGAAAGCTATGGGCCTGCCTTCCTGACTTAGCACTCCTCCTACTGCAACTCCACTAGCATCACATTCCACAATAAACAACTTGTCAAAGCTAGGTAATAAAAATATAGGTTGAGTTGCCACTTCTTGTTTCAGTTTCTCAAAACCTTTCTCAGCTTCTTGAGTCCACTTAAAATAGTCTTTAAACGACCTTTGATTGTATCTAGGACTGGTGCACATATGCCACTAAAGTTCCTTATGAATTTTCTATAAAATTGGGCCAATCCCTAAAAACTTCTTAGCTCTGTCCCTGTGGTTGGTGTAGGCCAATTTAGGATAACTTCCACCTTGCTTGGATCCATCTTCAATGATCCTTGGGATACTACAAAACCCAAATACACAAGCTCTTGTTTAAAGAACTCACACTTCTCTAGGTTGATGGCTAATTTCTCCTCTTGCAATCTTCTAAGAGCCAAATCCACATGCTTTAGGTGTTCTTCTGCTGTCTTGCTAAAGATGAGTATATCATCAATATAGACCACCACAAATATCCTTGTAAAGTCTTTGAGCACTTCATTCATGAGCCTCATGAATGTGCTAGGGGCATTAGAGAGGCCAAATGGCATAACTCTCCACTCATACAACCCATCTATTGTCTTAAAGGCTTTCTTCCACTCATCTCCATCCTTGATTTTGATCTGATGGTATCCACTCTTGAGATCCAACTTGGTGAAGTACTGAGCTCCTCCAAGACAATCCATTAAGTCCTCAATCCTAGGAATAGGGAACCTATACCTGATTGTGATTCTATTTATTGCTCTAGAATCAGTGCATAATCTCCACTTGCCTCCTTTTTTAGTTGCTAAGACCACTGGTACTGCACATGGGATGATGCTCTTCCTAATCAATCCTTGATCCAATAACTCCTGCACTTATCTAGCTACCTCTAGATTCTAATCTGGTGTAAGCTTATAAGATGCTTTGTTTGGTAATGAAGCTCCTAGTATGAAATCAATCTGATGACTAATGGCCCTCTTTGGAGGTAAAGTTGCAGGTGTCCCATCACTCACTATATCTTTGAACTGCTCTAACAATTCTTGGACTGCTCTGGGTATGACTTTTTTTTAGCCTTTTCTTCTTCTTTAGGTTGCAACACAACCACATATCCTTCACCTCCTTGATGTAGGTTGTTAAGTAACTCTTTACCACTACTCAACAAGACACTAGGTGTCTTTGACTGTCCTTCTTCCTCATCTAATAGTGACTGTAATTTAAATGTCTTCCCACCCTTTTAAAAAGAAATGGTGTTCTCTTTTCCATCATACATGGCACTTCAATCATACTACCATGGTCTTCCCAATAGTATATGGCATGCATCCATTGGTAACACATCACAAATCAACTTATCCTTGTACCCTCCAATGGGAAACTCCACCGTTACTTGCTCATTGGCAAGAACACTCTGCCCTTTGTTTAACCATGTTACTTTGTAGGGGTTAGTGTGGGCTACCTTCTCCAATTTCAACTTCCTTACTGCCTCTTTTGAGATGATGTTATCTATGAACCTGAATCCACAATAACCTTACATAATTTATCAGGTATTTTGCATCTCACTCTAAATAAAGCTCTTCTTTGTTTTGGCTCTTCCTTGACCGGTTGTCTGATCAAAACTCTCCTAAACATCAGATTCTCCCCCATTTCAGATTCAATGTGACTGGCCTCTGGTGATTTAGTACTCATGGTGTCCTCTTGAGCATATGCCACTCTCTTCTCAGTATTTGATGAAGATCCTTTCTCCGAGCACCTATAAGCTGGATGGCCTACTTGATGACAATGGTAACACTTCGTATTAGAAAAGTATGAATTGCTCCTACCTGCTCCTCTTCCTCTACTTGATCCTCCTTGAGATCCTCTACCTCTTCCATAACCTCCTCTAGAAGGTGATTCACTTCCATGCTCAGTGAGTTTAGACTCTCCTTGGTTTCTTTGTTCATTTCCTCTACCTTGGTAGCCACCTCTATGTCCTCTTTGATCTCTTTGATCTCTACCTTTGCCTCTACTCTTAGAAGCCTGATCATGTTTCCTCTTGCTTCTTTCCTCAATCTTAATAGCTAATTGGTAGCATTGGTGTATTGTCTTAGGACTTAGAAGAGTCATCTCCTCTTGAATGTTCCACTTCAAGCCGTTAAGATACCTAGCCACCTTGAGACTTTCATCTTCTGAAATATTGGACCTCATACAAATTTTTTGAAACTCCTCAGTGTAAGTGTTCACATCTTGGTCTCTTTACCTCAAGATTTGTCTTTTCTTATGTAATTGAATCTCATAATCATCCGCTATGTATGCTTCTCTCACTTTTGCCACCATACCCTTCCAAGTTGAAATAGGCTTCTTGCCTTCCTTTTCCCTCTTTGTTTGAATGAATTTCCACCATGTCAAGGTAGATCCTCTCAATCTAGACTTGGCCACCTTCACCTTCTATGCTTTAGTGACTCCATCACATTCAAAATGGTTTTCCATGCCTTCTATCCAATCCATGACTAGATCAGCTTCCAATTTTCCATTGAACAGTGGTATGCCTTCAAGTGCTTTCCCATTCAAAGCTTTCAATGCCTTCAAGAAAGGATCCTCTTGCAGAATAGGGTCAGGTTCAGGGGTCTTTTCTTCCTCTACAACCTCTTCACTCTTTGGTACCCTACCCTCCAATCTATCACTGACCTCATCGGCCTTGATCTGCACATTGCTCAATGCATCCTCAAGTTGTGCTAATCTTTCTCTCAATCTCCTATTATCTTCCTCTTGATCTTCAACCTTCTTTTCCAACTCAATGTTTGTCACCATGGTTGTGGAACCGCTGGATTTAAGGTCTGACATACAAGATTCTATCCCAAATCTTTAACTTGCTTTGATACCAATCTTATAGGGTAGGGTTGGATGGAACAATCATTGTTCCATGCTCTAGATCTTTAGTTGCAAGATCTCCTTGGTGTCTTACTTCACCACCTTAACCTTTAGGACCTTCTTCATTTTTAGGTACCCCTGGTTCTCCTGGCCAACCCCACTACCATCACAATTCAGCTTACCAAGTCAATCTTGGTGCACTACCTCTAACTCTTCCTTAGACCTTAATCTACCCTAAAGGCTAACCTATCCTCAACACTCAATTTTATCTTTGTAGGGGTGTAGAGATGTTTCCAATAGCTTCAAACCATCCTCCTAGGGTTCTTGAAAGTTCACCAAACTCCATCTTTTCATTGCTTTCACCAAACCCTCATCTAGGGTTAAAAAGGCTACTAGCCTAGGATTTTCAAATTAGGCCTACTTCCTGAGGAAACAAGCTAGAACTCTAAAGTTATCCAAAGAACATAGAATATTCTCTTGGGATTCCTGGTCCTTGTGTCTATCCCTCCAATATTCCAAAGACCTTAATGCTCATCTGTTCGTACACAGCCATAACCCTCCATTTAGCAATTTAGGCCTTTTTAAGCCATTTCCTGACCACACAGTAAACTGTCAGTTTGTTCTTCCTCCAAATGGATTGATTAAGCCTCCTCCTTCATGCCAAGTCTTTGCAAGGCATCTATCTTCCTCTCCACACCGTGACTTGATAGGGAAAGATCACCCCCTGCAAACCAAGTGCTTTGTACTTCCTATCTTTCCTAGCCGGGCACTATCAAGCTCACCTAGGAGAAGACTTTCTCCATGATTCCTTGACTCCTAACCACTCCTAACCCTAACCTATTTACAGACATGGAGCCTAGTCATAGTTCCCAAGGGCCCATACACAAAGTACAATGGGAATGTAACTAAACCTCCATTATTTATAGTCTGACAGTCAGAACAACAACTTAAAAGAACCAAACTAAATACAAAGCACGCTTGAAAATTGAACACACTCACTAAATATTACCACACAAAGCTTTAAGCACAACTACATTTCATTCTACATCTACTCACAGTGCCATGATTGCTCTTGATCACAAATATGCAAAACAAAACACAAAATTTACACAACCTTCTCACCGTCCTCACTTGTATTCATGAATTTTCAATATTGCAAAAGCTTCCAACCTTCCTTTCAGGTCGAGGCACACCATATATAGGTTTCTAAATCAGTTAAGCTCACTCCTAACTACTCCATGGCCACTTGTGTGATTTCCAATAGGCCTTATTTGCAACATTTTAAAGAAACTAACACCTAGGAAGGTCTACAAAGGTCTTAAACCATCATTGTAGCCAAAATTCAATCTAACAAACGGTCAACATGACCTTCACTAACACATTAAATGTTCTCAAATGCCTCTAAGGCACAAACTCAAGAAATAGAAAGAGATTGCTACATTTGGACCTAGACAAATTGCCAAATCAGAAACCTTTTAGACAACTTTCCTAGATGAACTATGGGGTGCTCTTGCACCACATATCCTTTACTATCAAAATGAGTTCTTATAGGAAGATACTGAAGTACAAACTCATTTAGGGCTCTCTCAAGACCCCTAGCATTGCTATTACTTTTGGAAGAGAGTGAAGGCATGGATAAAGGAAAAAAATAACCCTTCTTTCCTATATTAGAGTATTTAACATTTACTACTACCATTTGCTGACAAACTTCGAGAAAAATCAAATAATCACTAGGATAATGAGACAAATTTAATGTAGCTCTCTCAAAACCCCCAATACTATTGTAAGTAAATCTATCAAATTGAATGAAAAATCTATTAAATTTCATCAAAAGGGAAGCCGCTCCAATTGAAATCCAGAGCTCAAGGTTACCATCAATTTTCTTCATAATTCTCATTAAAAATGTGTTATTGATGGGACAATAATTTCCCATCCCAACCTTCTTATTAAGCTGTGGAAATTTTTTGTACACAGGCGTATCTGGCATTGGAAACCCTTGTGGTTCCAACCCATCCCAGATAGCCTCTTGATTAGCTAAAACATAGACTAGGTACAAGCACATATGAAATGCAATAGTTTGCTGGAAATTAATTAATTGCTCATTGAAATGATAATGGATAATTTCGGCCCAGTCAATGAATTTACCCTCATTACAAATCAATAGAATAAAGTGACACATCCAGAACTCAAATGAATCTAAGCATGCACTCCAAACTACACAATGCAATAAGGTAATAGCCTCTGAAGTTTCATCTTAAAAATGTACCTTTTTAAGTTTATAAGGAAATTGAGACTTACCTTTATTTTCGAACTTCAACCAGATCTTTGCAATGGAGTTTCTACACCAATCTTCATTCTTTTTGAAAAACTAATCACCCACAACCACTGAAATTTCCTCCACAACTTCTCTTTTCGGAATACTCAACGCTTGGGAGATGATCTCAAGAGTGATTTTTGCAATAATGGACCTGTCAGCTGCTCTTATTTCTTGAGTTTCAAGGATGTAGACTCTTGTGCATTCAACTACCAAGTTGACATTTTGTACAGCTTTAGGAAAGCCTCTAACATGAGCCAAACTTCTTTGTAAAATTATTTCCCCAAGAGGCGTTCTATCATTTTGTTCTAGACGCTGCAAAAAATATTCTAAATAAAGATGTCCAACCTTAGTGTGCCTCATACTAGACCAGTGACTTTGAATTCCACTCTGCATGAGCACCAGTCTGCAGGAAAATAATGTTTGTACCTTAGAAAGTAGCAACAGAGAATATGAATGCAAGAGAAATGACTTAGTAAATATTTTACCACACAATTTTTTTTTTTTATTTGATAGTATGTGCATTAAATGAGTCATTCAATTTCATTCCTCAAAAATATGGCTATTTAAGCCTGCATTCCTTTTAAAATTCTGAAAATACAAGCCAAATTTAGTCTGTACATAACATTTAATGAGGTGGTGACACCCTTTGAAAATTGAGAGAAATCAACAATGTCACGTGGTCAGGAAACTTTAGAACCTTACAACCTAGATCAGAAGTTTTAAGAACCTTTGACTCAACGGTCCATAAGACAACTAACATAGACTTATGACTCAAAAAGGATAACATAGTCATGTAATTGAGAAGTTACAGAAGTTTGAAACTCTGTGACAAGGTTCTGAAAGTTGGAAGACTAGAAACTAAGGTTAGGAAACACCCACAAACCATGACATTGAGCAACTACTAAGGGGGCAAACATGAAGGTGCAAAACATTCATGAGGTAAAGACCCAAAAATTCTTAAGGAAAGCTTTTAAAAATTGGTGATATAAATGAAAAATACTATGGATAAAATTGGCTCAAAATGGGGACAAGGACTAATAGGATGTAGAGAATCTAGAGTGACCTTGGCATGAAGCCTTATTCACAGGAAATGGAGTCACAAAAAAATAGACCAAAAAAATAGACAAGAGACTATGTACAAGGGTGGACCCAAGAAGAACTTAATCAAATAGTTTCAAATCTTTCCCATTGTAGGAAATAGGTAGAGCAGTACCATCTGGATAGGCTAGACAAAAATTATTGTCACCAACAATTTGTTTGATTTGAAAAGGTCCCTTCCATAGAGAGTCAAAATTTTTATGTGCTCCCTTTGGCTATCTCCTATCCCAAACAAGAACAAAATCAACAACTTCAAAACTTCTTTTCCTAGACCTTTTATCAAAAATCTTCTTTACCATCTGCTAATGTTTTGTAATCTTATCCACCACTATATCTCTTTGTTCTTCTAGCCTATTTAGATACATAATTTGCTTCTCAATTTCAAACTAAAATTGCTCATCTTCTATAGCCATTTGCAAGTTAAGTGCTGAGAGCTCCAGAGGCATTGGTAAGATACTATCTATACCATACACAAGTTGAAAAGGGGACATGCCAATGGCTCTTTTATATGTTACCCTTTCATCCCATAATGCATCATATAAATTTTTATGCCATCCCCTTTGATTATCATCTACCGGCTTCTTGATGATGGCAATCAATTTTTTATTACTAGACTCAATCTACCTATTGGCTTGTGGATAATAATTAAATGAGTATGCTAGGCTAATACCATAGTCATAACAAAAAAAAGTAATCTCAACAGATGAAAAAGAACTAGAATTATCAGTAATAATCTTCTTGGGAACACCAAACCTCACCAAAATATTCTCCTTTAAGAAATTAGACACTACTTCTGAAGAAGTCTGTTTCATTGGGATAACCTCTACCCATTTGGTGAAGTAGTTTGTAGCAGTTAGGATGTGATTGTGCCCAACACTAGAGTTGGGATTAACTATACCAATAAAATATAGGCCCCATTGTTGAAAGGGCTAATCTATTACCACACTCTTCAAACGCAAGGCTGCAAGGTAAGGTTTTCCAGTAAACATCGCACATTTCTCAAATTTTGACACCCATTCATATGCATCCTTGAACATCCTTGGCCAATAAAATCTATTCCATAAAATTCTAAAAGTTGTCACAAAGGCTGAAAAATGACCACCACATGCTTCATTGTGAAAAACTTCAAGCAACCTTTTCTGTTGCTCCTTATCAACACATCTCATAAAAGTTCCATCCACACCTCTCTTATATAGATTCCCTTCCCACAAGACATATTTACTAGCTTTAAGCTACAAACTCCTCTTTTCTTTAGATGAAAAATGTGATGGATAATCACCATAGGTTAGGAAATAGGAAACATAAAAAAACCACTCATCTATTGTGCTGGTAAAAAGGACCAAAGGTAGATTTTCCTCTTCCGCATCCATACTCTCTACAATAATCTTTGCTAAACCCTTTCTTCTTACCAGATTAGTGGGTTTAATATCTACATCATATTATTGCACCTTTTCTATCCATGACCCCCTTTTATTATATCTGATTTTCTGTTGGGTGAGGATACTCTTCATAGAAATCTCAGGAACAAAAATAGTAGTGTGAGAGTGTAGAATATAAAATATAAAGTTCTTTAGAGCCTTCACAATAGCATAAGAATTTTTTTCAAGAGGAGAATACTTGAGTTCATATTTCTTGAGAGGAGTACTCATAAAAGAAATAGGAGCTTCAATACCTTGCTCATTTTTCTGCAACAAAATGGGTCATAGTGTGTGCTCTGATGCACACCTATATATGATAAAATCCTTTGTAAAATCCAAATGCACTAGGGTTGGTGGAATTGAAATGGAAGTTTTTATATCTTCAAATGATTACTTTTCCTCACTACTCCATTTGAATATAGGAAGATCCTTCATCATGTCAAAGATGGGATTTGTTAACTTAGCAAAATCAGGCACAAACCTTCTCAAAAAATCACTTGGATGAAGAAAGACCTGGTGCCATCTTTATTTGTAGGTAAGCTCAATTGCATGATAGATTTCACCCTCTTAGGGTCTATTTTAATCCCATCCTTTGAAACAATGTGACCTAAAATTTTCCCCCTCAGTCATAATGAAGATAGACTTCTCAGGATTCAAAGAGATACCTTCTTCTCTGCAACACTGTAATACTATTTCCAAATCATGCAAATGATTAGCTCTCTTTTAAAAAAAAATTTAGGTCATTGAAATAAATCACAATGATTTTATTTCTCAGATCACCGAAAGATAAGTCCATGGCCCTTTGAAAAGTGGCTCTTGTTTTTATGAGATTGAATGGAAATCTATTATAGCAAAGACACCAATGGGAGTAGTGAATGTTGTTTTATGTTGGTCCTTTGGGGCTACTTCAAACTAATTATATCTCAAGAAACCATCAAGCATGGACATCATTTCAAAACCAACAACTGTTTGCAATATATAGTCCATAACAGGTATGGGATAGTTATCTTTTAGAGAGGCCTGATTTAAGTTCCTGAAGTCAACACAAATCCTTATTTCTATTTTTTCTTCCTAACGAGCACTATATTGGCTACCCATGTAGAATGATGGATTGGGTAAATGATCTTTACTTTCAACATTTTATCTATCTCATTAAAAATAGATTTTACTACCTTAGGGTTACAACACTACTATTTTTGTCTATAATGCGTAGCACTAGGTTTTAATGGAATTTTATGTTGGAATTATCCATTTCTAATTTTTTTTTAAATGAACATAACACCATGCAAAGAAATCCTTGCAACATGTCAATAAAGATCTACCCATATCTCTCTCCTTCAGGGAAAAACACTTCCCAATAAAAATATCTTAGGATCATCTTCTATGCCAATATTCACCCTATCATACTCAATAGATGATTCAACATAAAATTTACTCTTCCATTTCAAATACTCATCATGTCTGTTTAATAATTTTTTAAGAGAAACTAAACCCTTATGAATCTTATTTCCTTTCAATTGAATGATCTCCGCTTCCTTTCCATCAGGAGTAGTAATGTCACTTTCTAAAATATCAATAATTTTATCATCACCACCTTCAAATAGATGTGAGAAAAAGCTTCAACCTTTTCTAAAACCTCAATAATCTATTAATCATCGTTAAACACTTGCTAGTGATTTACATTGTTAGGGACACTAGGATGGTACACAATCTCAATTCGGTAAGGCTTATCTTTAAAATTAGGGTGTGGTAAAAGTAATGACACTGAGATTTCTAGGGAGTCAACTCTAGTATTTTGATATCCTGGAACTGACTCTATAGAAAAGGTATCAAAATATTCTATACAATCCACCACCCCATTTCTATAGTGCTTAAGTTGGCCATTTTTCATAGTGTAAATCAACCTAAACCACTTCACCACTAATTCAACATCTCCTACAATTATCAATTACTTAATACCCTTTTATTTAACTACACTTAGACTGAGCAATAGGGATTCATACTTAGCCATGTTATTAGTATTAGAAAATTCTAGTTTGAAAGTGAAAGGGAACTTATAGCCATCTGGTGAAATCAAAACTACTCCTACACTTGATCCAACATTAGCAAAAATTCCATCAAAATTGAGTGTCCACAACTCATTAATTAAATCTGGGTCGACAAGGCTTGGGTTTTCTTCTTTGTTAGAAGTACACATGTAAATGCCCGACCCTGTTTCAACAAAAAAAATATCTACCCTCGGATCACCGAACTTTAGAATAGTGAACTTGGCCTTAGGCTCAGGGTTTTAATTTTTTTTGTTCCCATCCAATGGTATTAGGGTGTGATACCAATCCTTTTGTATTTCCCCACCCAAATCACTACAAAAGATCCTACTCAAAAGCATCCAATAACTAGCTGGGATATTAGCAACTAATATAGTTAATTTCAACCTCTTCTTAGGGAAAGCAGTTAAGGCTACTTGACCATCTTTGATTTGACGTATGATGGGGACTAGAGAACCGTCCATAGAATAACATTTTCCTTGGGAAGATGTTAAAGATAAACCTAAGGCCTTGGCTATTTGGGAAAGCATCAAATTTTTGAGGCTCTAGAATCAATAATACAATTACTTAGCCTAAAACCAACAATATACAATGACACATATAAAGGTTTTGGTTTTGCAAAAGGATCTGGTTGGTTTGAAATATTCTCAATGAAATTAGTGCAGACTTGGTTTTCTATAGGGACTTCATATTCTAGGGAAACTTGAGCATTAAATTGTGAGGGTAAAGGCTCCTATTTAATGTACTTGACCAATCTGTCTAACTCTACGAGATTGAGCCTTAAATATTCAGCTTGGGAAATCTGAATTTTTATATTTTTGCATGACTCAACTATATCAAATGAACTAGCGATAGAAGAATCAAAAGAATGTGTAGGGGTTACCTTAGTTGTATTTTTGGACACATTCTTCTCTGGTTTCTTTTGCTTTGTCAAGATAAATTTGGGAGTTGATAATGAAATAGATGTTTCCCCTTTTGCATATTGTGCTCTTGTGAAGACAACACAATTCAGATCATCCACTTTGATATATACATCTTCTTTGGCTTCAAAATTTGGTACATATTCAAAGAAATTCATGCTAGAATCTTGGGATGGACCAAGATCTTCCACATATGGATCTTGTGCACCTTCATTTGTTAAAATCATTTGCATGAATCAAACCATTTTTGGATAGGTAGCCCCATCATGATCTGAAGTCAAGTGAAAATTTCAATGATTACTTTTGCTTGAAGAAGGGGCACCTTCAATTGTCAATCTTTGAGTTGGAGCAGCCAAAAATAATGTCTGTTAGAATCAAACATGATCTGATACCATGTTAGAATTGGCTATGGATGCCAAGATCTATGGACCAAATGGAAAGCACAAGAAGAGATAAAATAATGTGACAAGAATAAACTGTATTCAATGTCAAATGATATGATATCAATGTACAAATGTAGTAGAGACCCCTTGGTTATATAGCCAAGGTGAGAACATAGGAGTGCATAAGATTATGACAAGTGTCGTAATCTTATGACATGAGATAACAATGAAAATATATCACTCCACCTAAAGTGGAAAGTGATAATGTGATAACCACCACAAATAGTGGATCACCCACAAAAGGTGGAAACCTAATCACATGATATGTCCATGAAAGGTGGAAGTGATAAAGTAATAACATGATAAATCCACCAAAGGTGGAAATTATCCAACAACTCCTTTGTGGTCCCTAAGTAAACTTAACTAAGGTGTAATTATGACCTAGGACAAGGTACAAAACATTTAATAACACCAAAAATGTTTTATTGAGATCTCCTTGATAATTGTAATCTCTCCTAGGGAAATCTTAATAAGGTGGTTGTGAAGGAACCTTTGGAATCTGTCTCTTAAGAGTAATTATATCATTATCCAATATTTTTATAATTGGGTTAGTGGAACTTACTAGTGAAGTTTTACCAGTCTGCAATTTTTTTTTCCATTTTCTTGTGATAATCATGTCATCTTCTATGGATATAGCCAACTCCTGAGTGGAATCCACATTAGCATCACCTTCTCTTTTGATAGTAAAGATTACATCTGGTGGTAGGGTGTTGATAAAAATTTCCTTTAATAATTCATTTCTTGGCCTCATGTTTGCAAAAATCCTATTATATAATTTGTTGAACCTAGCTAGAAATTCCCTCATTAGTTCATACAATTCCTTTTTCATAGATCCCAACTGAGAAACTAGAACTTTATCATTTTGTGGAGTCTTAAACCTATTTTCAAATCTTATTCTCAAGGTAGCCCAATTATTAATAGTGTGATTCGGGAGGGAATAAAACCAATCGATAGTAGCACTAGTTAGATATTTTGCAAATAGTATCATAGCAACATCCTCATGTTGCAAGAAAATGGTAGAAGAAGCGAAAAACAAGGCTTGAATGTGTTCATCATGTGAAATATTCTAATCTCTATTGAATTTTGGTACAATTTTCCCTGAGCTATTCATCAAGTCATGTAATTGAGCTCTAGCTCAAAAGGTGAGGGGACCTATTATGACTCCCCAAGGAACAGGTTGAGGTTGAGCCATCACAACAAGATTGTGGAGAGGAAAATTTATTTGCAAAGGAAGGACTGTGTCGTGTAAGACAAGAGTAAGACATGACGTATTAGAAACCCTATGGGAACTAGTTGTAGGGGTGGGAGAGGGTGGCCTGCTAATAGATTTAACCTTTCGATTAGGTGGAAAGGATGAGAAACCTACCACTTCTAGGAATTCGAAATCTTTATCAATAATCCCTTTCTTTCTATCTCCCCTTGTGTATCTTTTAGACACCAGAGTTGAACAAACAAGAATAAATTATAGAGTTACCAACTCCCACTTGCTAATGGTTTCATGGAAGATTTTGTCTATTATTCAACTAATTTATTTGATTCAAAAATTGATTCCAAGGAGCTTTCACTAGAGGGGGTCTAACTCTTTTGGCTATAGGCACAACATTTTCTACAAAAACTAATTTCTTGGGAATTTTAAAATACATAACATTTTCTCTTATAATCTCTCCAAGTTCTTCCTCTTTGTTCAACACTTCATTAACTCTGTGATATTGGAGGTTGGTTCTTCTTTTCTTCCAAGCAAGTTGTCGAAGACCAGTGGCTATATCTTCTTGATCCCCAATCAATCATCCTACATTGGGTTGGAGAATAGGAGCATTACGCCTTTGAAGAACCATAACTATCAACTACAAAGAAACTCATATTTCAAAAAATTTCTCTAGTTCTCCCTAGCAGAGTCACCGAAAAACTGTTGGTTAATAGTTTTGTCACCTAACTCTATATTCTTACACCCATGAAAGTGACAACTCTAACAATAGCTAAATAAATAATAATGGTATTTTATATTGATTCTTTGCTTATTTTAAAATGTGGAAGCTACCTTCTTTAGATGTTCAATGAATGGAAGATTTTTTTAACTAGGATTTCTTTTAAGTAGAAAGCAAATGGAAGGTGACACTTATAACCCAAAAGAATTAAAACGTGATCACACAACTTCAAGTAATGAAAATCTAACTACCATAAATACTGAATCTGTATTAAATCATCCTAAGCATCTATTACCATAAAATATTTATTTAAAGATAAACATCCCACAACAATGAAACTAATTATACATATATCATCTCAATAATAGATAATACAACGACAAATAACTCAACATAAGAAAAATAAATTCATACACCATAACACAAAGTCCATGGGGTGATCCCACAATAGTGGTTTACAATTTTTGGCCAAACTGGACACTGAAATTATTATTTTTAACTAAATCTTCACATTCGATCACCTATATTGGCTAAAATGTGAGGAATTTGAAGATGATGCAAACTAGATTCTTGTCACATTTTGTCTATAGATTCTATAAATATTTTTTCAATTTTTTTTGGAATTAGATTGCACTTCTTTTTCCATCTCCCACGAAAACTTTTTTTTTAGAAAATAACATTTTTAAAAAGTGACGCACACCGTATAACACATAATTTTTTTTCCATGAAGGATAGAATTATAATTATTTTGAATTTAGATTTTTAACTTTGATATCTATTGCTTCCACTTGGTTAGATAGTTTTTTATTGAATATTTTTTCTTTAATCAAGTTTTGAAGTCAAACCAATTACAATTCAAACATAGCGCGACCGTATAACACAAAACATTTTTTGTATATATCGAAATTCAATATTTTTTTTTTGTTGGATCAAGGACTTCAATATCTAGTGCACTCATATTTTTCAATTTTTTTTTGATAGTCTACTATTTTTCCACATGTGCAGAACAAACACCTTCATTTTCGGTGAAAAACCTATATTTAATAAAACTAAAAAAAAAATACATAATAAAACCAGAACATTTCAAAATTATATTTGTTGGATAGCTCATTTTGAGGACTACTTGATTCCATTTGGGTTTGTGAAGTCTCCACCATTTTCATGTTCAAATCGAGCTTCAAAGTGAAAAAATGTAGGTTTTTTTGTTTTAGAGGGTGGGAAGGTGGGATAAAGGGGGTTTGATGAATCTAAGGGGTTTGAGTGAACCCCCTTCCCACAATGGGAATTGGGGATTCCCACATGCAAAGGGGTTTTCTCAAACCTTGGTTCGAGCGGACCTCTTTACCCCTGAAAATGAAGTTTTTTTGAATGGGTAATTTGTTTGGAAGTTTTCCTTCCTCACTCAAATTGTAAACCACTTTTGTGGGTTCACCCCATGCCTGCATAAATTTCACCATAGTATTTTTCTATATTGAAATAATAAAAGAATGGTAAACTAAAGATAACAAAGTTTTTCTAATGAGTAAAATAAATTTCGCTCAAAAGATCCCATAGCCAAACATCATCTCCATATTTAAATATTACAAACTTCCTAGAAAACGGTTTCTTGAAGACAACCATTTTAGGAATTAAAAATAAAAGTCTTTTAAAACTATCAAGAGCCTAAATAAAGAAAATAGTATAATAATTAATATTGATCAACATCCTCCGCACTGGTTCTTTCACCTTCTACAACTTCCTTCTCTTGCTACTTTTGTAACACCTCTTGGATCTTTATCCTTTTCCTATATTTGTGGTACTTCATGACAATTGTAGTGATGCTTTTTCTCCTCGGAGTTGTGTTAATCTGCAACCTTATCCTCCATTTTGACAATGCATGATTAGACTTAGCAATTGTTTCATAGATATCATCACTTTCAAACTTAAACGCCTTCAAATAGGTTTGCATAGATCTCAATTTCTTGAATGAGTCAACAGTGGAAGTTTCAGGATCACCCACCTCTCTATAATACACCTCTTTATGCTGATTTGTTATGTTTGTGAGGTCCTGGAATTTCTCATCAATTTCATCAATGAGGTTGACTTTGAGAGCATTGAAATTTTCCTTTATCTTTACCATTATCTCAAGGTATCTTTCTAATACCTCGTTGATTTCTTTGATATAATAATCATATATTGATAAATTCCACTCTAGAGAATCAATCCAATTTGGATCAATTTCTTTGGGATCATCGAATAATTTTTACCCAATCAACACAATATGCTCCATGGAGGCCAACTCAACAATTTATTTTGAAAGCACAAAAGTGCTACTATGCTCTCTTCTAACTTGTTGGAGCTCAGTTACCAATTCTTTTCTTTTACCAGTCACCTCAATATAAAATCGCAGCAATTTAGAAATGAAGAAAAGGCCATCAAGTTATAGTCCCTCAACCCATTCATTAGCAGTTTTAGCATATCCCAAAATTTTCCTAACTTTTTGCATAGTATCATAATCAATACCTTGGACATTTGAAGTGGAAGCTTCTTGGGGGGGTTGGGGTCACAAATGATGAAATAATTTTTTTTAGAGAAAGAATATTGGACTACAACTGAAGATTTTCTTTTCTTTGCTCCTTGGCTCTTTTGATCAATGCATTAACAAATTAATTGGCATGGTAAACATCACCTTATAAAGAAGGCCCCATATCAATATGAGTCACTTTATAGTATGCCTCTTTTATCTCTTTTTTATTTAAATCCTTTGTAGGATTAGTAATCTCTAGCAGTTGATGGCCATAAGTGGTATCTATAATCATCCATGACATTATTTTTTCCTTTTTAGGTTGCGAGGAACTCTGCAACAACATAGCAATTGTATCCACTTTGATTGTCATTGAGGGAATATTTTTTCTTTTCTTTTCAACTACTTTTTTCAACCATGCTGGAGAAGTAGGCATAAGCCTTGTGCCTCTTCTTTCAAAATTTACATTCTTCACTCTCTCAACCAATTGAATAGAAACAAAAGAATCTCTTGGCAGGGAAGGAGGTTCTTCAATTATCTGCTAGAAAATTCCCATGAAGTCAATAGATGTTGGCTTCTCTTGAACAACCTTTTTCTTACAAGTAGAGGGTAGTGTATAGTCTTGTTCACAGACTAATTTCAAAATTTCCCCAAGATCTTCTGGTCTCTCATCATCTCCTCCTGACTATGAGCTGGTGCTCGATGGTCTCATTGTTTATTTTTGAACTATTATACTCACACTAGAGGCTTGTACGGTCCCTTGTTCTCTTCTATGTGAAAATCTTGGCTCTTGAGGGGAACCCGCACTTTGGCACCATTTTCCATTTAACCAATCAGAAGTCCTTAAAATAGGAGCATACCAGACCATTAAATTTATAGTTTCATCTTCTAACCAATCAATTCCATATGAGGGATTAGCCATAGACTCCTGATATTCTGAGTCAATGATTACTGAATCTTTATGCACATCCTTTGGAATATTGAAAGAGATACCAAAGGTCTGTATCTGTTTCAAAGTTAATATCATAAGACCTTTCCTATACAATTCCTTTTCATCCAAGTAGTCTTTCGAAAAATCCTCAATTCCCAGGTGTTGTTCATAATTGTTGGCTCCATACAAATTTTGTCTGAAATATCCTTTGCTATAAAAATAAGTTCTTACAGGAAGAGATTGAATTTCAAACTTTTTCAAGGTTTTCTCCACACCCCTAACATTGTTATTACTTTTGAAAGAGAAAAAAGGCATGTATAAAGGAAAAAAATAACCCTTCTTTCCCATATTAGAGTATTTAACGTTTACTACTACCATTTGCCGACAAACTTTGAGAAAATAAAATAATCACCAAGGTAATGAGGCAAATTTAATGGAGCTCTCTCAAAAATCCCAATTCTAAGGTAAGTAAATCTATCAAATTGAATAAAAAATATATCAAATTTCATCACCAAGGTAGCTGATTTAGGTGAAATCTAGAGCTCAAGGTTACCATCAATTTTCTTCATAATTCTCATTATAAATGCATCATTGATGCAACAATAATTTCACATCCCAACCTTCTTAGCAAGTTGTGGAAAAAGTTTTTACACATGCATATCTAGCATTGGAAACCCTTGAGGTTCCAACCCATCCCAAATATCCTCTTGACTAGCTAAAACATAGACTAGGTATGAGCACATATGAAATGCAATAGTTTGCTAGAAATTAATTAATTGCTCATTCAAATGATAACAAATAATTTCAGCTCAGTCAATGAATTTATCCTCACTAAAAATCAATAGAATAAAGAAACACATCCAAAAATCAAATGAATCTGAGCATGCACTCCCAAATACATGGTGCAACAAGGTAATAGCCTCTAAAATTTCATCTTTAAAATGTACCTTTTTAAGTTTAGAAGGCAACTGAGACTTACCTTTCTTTTCAGACTTCGACTAGTTTTTTGTAATGGATTTTTTGTACCAATCTTCATTATTTTTGAAAAAATCATCACCCATAGCCATGGAAATTTCCTCCATAGCTTCTCTTTCCAGAATGCTCAACGCATAGGAGATGACCTCAGGAGTGATTTTTGCAATAATGGACCCATTTGCTGCTCTTATTTCCTAGGTTTTAGGGATGTAGCCTCTCTCACATGCAACTACCAAGTCAATGTTTTGTACAGATTCAAGAAAGCCTCCAACATGAGCCAAACCACTTTGTAAAATTCTTTCCCCAAGGGGCATTCTGTCATTTTATTCTAGATGCTGCAAAAAAATTTCTAAACCAAGATGTTCAACCTTAGTGTCCCTCACACCAGACCAGTGACTTTGAATTCCACTCTACATGAGTGCTAATCTGTGAGAAAATTTGTACCTTAGAAAGTAGCAACAAAGAATATGAATGAAGAAGAAATGACTTAGTAAATGTTTTGCTACCCAAACTTGTGTCATTATTTGATAGTATGTGCATTAAATGAGGCATTCAATTTTATTCTTCAAAAATATGGCTCTTTAAAGCTGCCCGCCTTTTAAAAATTCTGAAAAGACAAGCCAAAGTTAGTTTGTACATAACATTAAATGAGGTGGCAACGCCCTTTGAAAACCGAGAGAAATCAACAATGTCGTGTGGTCGGGAAACTTTGGAACCTTACAACCTAGATCAGAAGTTATAAAAACCTCCAACTCAATGGTCCATAAGACAACTAACATAGACTTATGACTCAACAAGGATAACAGAGTCGGGTAATCAGGAAGTTACCAAATTTTGAAACTCTGTGACAAGGTTCTAAAAGTTGGAAGACTAGCGAATATTGTTAGGAAACACCGATGAACTATGACATTGAGAAACTAATAAGGGGACAAACAACAAGGTGCATAAAATTCATGAGGTAAAGACCCAAAAATTCTTCAGTAAGGAAAGCTTAAAAATTGTTGATATAAGTGAAAAATACTATGGATAAGAAAGAGATTTTTTTTTATAGCTCCACTCCAAAGCCACATGCTACACTCAAAAGATTAGTAACCAAAAAAATCTACTCTACTTGAAAAACCTAAAACAAAAATAAAAAATATACTAAAAACCGGAACTTTATACCGAGAAGATAAATGCATCATTTCTTTAAGCTATTGTGTCTCTATGTAATGTTGCACTAGAGCGATTGCATCATGATTTTGAATTTGAATTTTTCTGCCCATGAAAGTCTTTGAAAGTGTATAGGAGCGAATTTTCACCCCTAATGAAAATTCCCCTTCTACCCCTCACCACTTTAGAAAACCAAACTCAGAGGCTTAATTCCACATAAGCCCATTTTTCCCATCACACTTGGCACCTATTTTGAGTGTTGGTAGAGGTATTTTTTTTAGGGACACCCACGTGATGTGTAGACGTCCGTGTGGCATGCTTACGTCCCTGGTAGATTCTTGCGGCTAGAGTCTACAGAGATGCTACACTTCCTATTGGAAGTTGAAGTGTAATGCTTCCCTTCAGTTGGTCTACCCGAATATGGCCATTTATTCCATTCTTCCTTCATATTCTTCATTCACCCATCCATTTTCATCTTTTGGCCATCTCTTGAACATCTCTCAACATTCTAGCATTCATCCATAATCTTTGTAGCAACATCTCACACTCCATAGCAGCAACCTATCACTTCATCACTTTGATATAGCAAGCACAAGATGAATCCATTATAGTAGAGGCTTGAGTTCCTCTCATCTTTCTCCTCCACTAGCCTTGAGTGCTTTGGATAGAGGTGGTAAGCTCCTCACTCATCTTCTCTATTGTTTGGTTGAGTTAGCATGTATTGTTTTGTAGTATCTTTGGTGTACTTTGCTTATATTTACCTCTTTATCACATTATTTCTACAACGTTGCAAACTTGGCTATCTATGGAGGTGGAAACACCAAAATGGGGGTCTATTTGAGGTAGACCCCTAAACAACCCCCCAATATTTTCCCTCTTTTCTATGTGTAGGTGGAGAGATGTTGGATCGAGCTGGCAAAAAGGTTATGGTGTGAGATCATCTTTGTCACCCTTGCGGTAATCTACTTTCTTTATCACATTCATCTTTACATTTCATATTTAATTGTCTAATTTTGCACCTTTAGAAACTCTTAACTAGGCTGATAATTCATTTTTGAGTGGTCCAACCTTGTCTCCCTTGTTTGTTGGCCATACAGATGCCAGCACACCTGAGAGATGCCAACGCATCACCCTGTCATCCCAAAACCGCGCTTCTATCTTTTGAGAGAGGGATATTTGAAACACAAAGTTGACCCTAAAAACTGACTCGCCTAGTCTCCTTTCAACTCTCGGGTTTGTAGAGTGATTAAAGGACCTCAGAGTCCTCATCATTCTCATCTTGCCTATCCTAACATTCCTTTAAACTGAGGTAAGTTAGGGCAACCATATTGCTCTTGGCCTTTCATGACCTAGGACCTTGTAGTGGTTGGCTCCCCTCTCTTACATAAAGATGCATTATTTCTCATCAAATGCATCACTATTTTGATTAGTTTTGTTGTTTCTCGACAAACACATTGCTACTTTGATTATTTGCATTGTTCTATACCTAAAATCTGCAAAAACAAGCAAAAACCATATGAAATATTGCAAAAACTACTATTCATGTCAGGTTCACCAATGTAAGAAGTGGTTAAACCAAGTTCTAGCCTAGATAAAGTGACAACCAACACTTCTAAGCTACAAAATCCAATCTAAGAACAAGAGAACACAAAAAGTGAGAAATAAACTAAATGAATTCAAAATAACCACTTCCCATTGTATTTGATTTCTTCCCTTGTCTCTCCTATTTCTCCTTTTGCAATCTTTTCCCTTAGATTTGAAATTGTACTTATGCAATAACCTACAAATTTTAAGTATAAAGTTGGAGATAAATGGTTGTACTTGGTAAAAATGGAGGAGAATGGTCTCTTTTATAGAAAACCATTCAAACAAATGGACAAGATTGTGTTGTAAACAAGCTACACTGAGAGGGGGTTGAATCAGTATTGTGCAAAAATTAACTTTATTAAACTTTATCTTCAAAAAATTAACAACATTCAACCATAGTGCATAAACATGAAGCAAATGAGCACAAAACCATAACAAAAGTATTTTTACATGGAAACCCTATTAGGGTAAAAATCACAGTGGATTTCCAATCCACAATTTAATCTGAGTATACACAAATGAAGTTTACAATATGGGGAAATGCACTTGCATTCAGGCACACTTCCTAGAGCTCACTACTCAAAGGAAAGGCTCACTGCCTTATAGATAAAATCAAATTAAAACCATCTAAGAGTTTGAACTAAGAAAATTAACATCTACATATGCCTGATTACAGTTTGGTTAGGCACAATATTCAATCTTCTGTCCTACAGACTGATTCTACACTTCTGCTCTATTTTTCTCACACTTGAAACATAAATTCTTTATGCACAAGTGAAACTATGCATTATCACTCTTCTTCTCTAGTCTAATTCGTAATTCACACCACCACACAATTTATACATCCTCCAAAATTATATGGATGATCTTATATATATCCACAACTTAGCATTCAATTACAATATGTCGACTCCAATAGAACAAAGGGATATTTACATTTTTCAGCTCAAATCATGAATAATATGAAATGTGTATCCATAACGGTCTACCACAACTTGGCTAGGACCCAAACAAAGATGTACAAACACAAAAATACTTATCCAATTACTTTCCATAAATCCGCGGTATGATACATTCATGAAGCTGGCTCCAGTACTGATAAAATAGAGAATTTGTCATCTGGATATTCAAATTTGCACAAGGATCAATACAAGCCATTACACTTCAATAGTAATAGAGACAATATACCAAAAAACATTTCCTGAGATGCACAACACAAAACAATAACATAAAATCTTCATACAGATCGATGAACAACGAACTACCAGATGCCCTATTCTTCCTTGCCAATCTTCAATTTGTCTATTGGTATGATCAAATGATGATGTGTGTATCTAATCACCGATTAGCGTTGCCATCAATCAACACCAAAAAATACTAGCAGTGTCTCTTTCCAACAATCTCCCCCTTTGGAATTGATGGCAACACTTAGTAAAAAATGACTAAGTGTTGGATCAGTACCAAGATAAACTGCATTGCCATCCCCAAAATTCCAAAAATACAATTCTCCCCCTTTGATGATTATTCATTTTTCACTCCGCTTTTATCCCCCTTTGAAATCAATGACAAAGGTAGGGATTCGCATACCAAAAATGGATCAATCAATCAAAACTATTATACAAAAATGCTTCTATGACTTACATGAACTGAAAAATTTCTACAAAATCTTTCTTTAGCTGGATCAGATTTGTGTCCTAGAATCTTTTGAGACTCTCCAAGATTGTTATGTGACCAAAAATTAGGTAGGATTGGGTCTTTGTAGATTCCAAGTTGGCTGGATCACCAAATTCCATAGTTTCTTCTCCTTCCTTTAAAGTGTTTGACATTATCTTAATTTTTGGACCAATTATGCCTCTGAGTTCACATGCTCTAGCAATAATTTTTTCATTCTCATGCTTCAGGATTTTTATTTTGACAAGAAAATACATCACTTCACCTTCTATCTTTCCAACACCACCAGTTAGAGGATCAAATGCTTCAGAAATAGTACTTAACTATTTTTCCAGATCCTTAACCTTTTTCTCATTTGCTTCAGTAAATTTTGAAAAAGAAAAACATGATTTGTAAATATTTCCACCTTCTAATAGAGTATTCTGTACATTCTTCACACATGTGGCTAAAACAGTTTTATCTTTAACAATCATTGTTTTCAATCCACTAAACCTTTTGACATCAAACTCTTTTTTCACTTTCACCATAGCTGATTTCTGAAGTGACTCAAAGTGAGTACTAATTGAGTTGATAAGATTTTTCAATTCACTAGAGGAAGAACCAGTGAGATGTTTCACATAAGAGGGCATTATCTTTTCCAATACTCTAGATGCAAGATTTAGCAGTTCACTATCTTCAATGTGTGACTTCAGTAGCTCTTCTTTGGATTTTTCTTGAGAAAATGATGCTACATTAATCTTCTAGATTGGAATCAAGGTAGATAGGTCAATAGGACCTTCAATCAATTCCAGATCAATTTCTTATTTTTGTTCAACCAAAAATTTCTTCATTGCTTCAACAGTGTCTCTTGCCTAAACTAGGATTTCTTTTACATCAACTTTCTTCTCTTCAACTATTGCTTCCTCAGTTGAACGTTCTGATTTATCTTCAGGGATCTCCACCTTTTCAACTAATACATTTTTAGGTATCTCAACTTCCATTTGGAATTTATGTGTTGTCCACTATAGGAGGAATCTATGAATCCTTAGCTGTATCAAAATTTTCTTCTTCTACTTCCCTTACCAGACCAGATGGGACATCTTCAACATGTGTTTCCTCAGCTACAACATCAATTTTTTCATTTAACAGTATCTCCCTCAAGATTTTCTTGGTTTCTTTTGTAACTTCATTAGTTAGACCGATCATTAGCTTATTTACTCTTTTTTTTCTTTTAAAGTTTCTTTTGGCTTTATTCAAGAGTGCCTACATCTCATCCACAAACATTACCAGACACAATTATGCAAGAATCCTTTCACTCATCCTTTCTTCTTCTATTCTAGCATTGAGTCTCCTCATTTCCAAAATATCATATAGACTTTTGGGCAGATTAGGCATAATTTTAATCAAAACTTTATTGAAAGTATTCATATGTTTTATTGTCGCTTCTTCAAGAATTATTTTATCAGATTCACCAAAAGACTCATACCATTTACTGAGTGGCTTGATATTTCCATCCTTAACTAAAGGCTTTTCAACTTCTTCTACTGACATACCTGAATTGTCAGTTTTTTTTTCTTCTTTGCTTGAACATCTCCACCAGAGGGTTTTCTTTTTGTACCTATTGTTTCCTTGCTGCCTTGATGTTTGTTTTCTCTGACTTCTTCATCAAAATCTATCACTTCTTCCTTAGAAACTACCACATAGACTCTTTTGCTCTTATCTTTGTTCCTTTTACCTCCTTTACCGGATCCCTTAGATTCAGTTTTCATAGGGATTGATTTTGTGTAGAAGTTGAATGGGATGTAAAGATTCTAGTTGATCTAGCTTGGGTAGATGGTGCTACTAGACCAACTAATTGAGTTTTTACTACCTCCTTAGCTGCTTGTTTTGCTGCTTCAAATTCTTCCATTTTCTTTCTAGCTTCTTTTAATTTCTCTATGGATATACCCAAACTTTCTACAAGAACTTCTACCTCTTTTAGTTACCATAGGTTTCTTGAGCTCATTGTACACCTATATGTCCTCAACATAGGTACCGAGCCTCTCTTCTTCCAGATCTAGAGGTTTAATTAGTAAGTGTTGTGCATACATATCCAAAATGTTCTCTTCAACTTCATACCCCATAGGAATGATCCAAATTGTTTTGGGATCAACAACTTCCATCATGCATTGATCAACGTCTACCATGAAGCAAATTGTATCCTTGTTTTTCACTACAATGGAAGTGGGAACCCTCTCTCTAGCTTGCATCATAGTCTAAAAACTTTTGAAGTATCCCTAGATAGCTACATTATTTATCTTAGTGTCTGCATATTTGTGAAAAAGATCTTTGATCTGAGTGGCTATTGGTATGTCTTTTTGCAAGTGAATATTTTTGAATCCCAAAACTTCACGCATGAAATAAAAGAATAAGCATAAAAGAAAGTTACCATACTTGAAATTATTTTTTCTTATCTTTCTTAATCTTTGTAAGATTTTCCATTAGCCGACTCCTCAGTAGTTCACAAAGATCATAGTCTGCATTTTATTTCACCATCTGATAGGTGACATAAATTGTTTTACCAAACACAGGGTTATATCAGCTAGAATGATAAATCTTGTACCCAATAACCATAGATGCAAATTTGACATCTATATCAACAATGTCATCAATTGTCATTGCTCTTCTATCATACCTAGAGCCTATAGCATCAGTGACCATTTGATTTTTCACAGATTTCAGAATTGGTAAACCTCTGGAATAATTTAGACCTGTTACAACATTGATAGCCTCATTTATGATTTTAAATGGTATGTTTAACCACATGAATTATTCATGAACTCAACTCAGAATATAACAAACCCATTATGACTCTTCAAAGACATGAAATTTTACAATCTGTGTAAACTTCTTTGCTTCTAGGGTTTTGTGTTCTGGCTTCACACATAAATCTTCACCTATGATGTGATTATGATATAAATTCAGAAATTGTGGGCTTCCTAGTTCTTCAATATTTGTGTGAATATAAACCCTAATGTCCTCTGTGTGCACTAATCTGTATGGAATAGATGAAAATTCTCCTAACGGGTCAGTCTCAAGAGACTTGTAAGGATGCCATTTGAATTTGGGATGAGGTCTATCCATGATTTCAACTACCAAAGGAGTGTTCACTTTGCCCAAATCAAAAATTCACATAGTTTTATGATAAATATCTTTTTTCGCTAGATTGAAATTTGCTTGCTGAATCACTTCCATGCTTGAATTTCGCCTCAATTTTCCAAAGTTTTCCTTAGAGCTCTCCAAACTTCTTTTCTCCAAAATAAAAAGTGAAAAATGAAGAATATAAATGACTTTTTTATCACTTGCATACCTAACCCTTTTTGTTGCAATAAATGCTTTTACCCTAACTCATCCTGTTACCTTGTTTTTATGCATTGTGATAGATAAATCTTCTGTAGAGCTCCAATACGACATACTGATTCCTTCAATGAGTTCAAAATCATTTGTTGACCATCTTATGCACCTTCTGTACACATCCACATTCGGTGTTACTTACTGATTAGGGGGTCAAAATATTTTCTTGGCAACTCCCCCTAGGCCAAAGGCCTGAAACTAATTCCCGAAGGAATTACTAGAAGCAGGTTCTAGTGCTGGTACATTTTCCTCAATAGAGGGATCTTTCTTTACCCATTTCTTTTGCATATGCTACATGACCATATGTGTATTGATTTTTCCTTTTCCCTTGATATCCTTCTACATGGTTTTCCTTTGATTTACCAGACCTTTTCTGTTCCAACAGAATGTAGCAATGTGACCAATTTTGTTGCAGTTATATCACACACCATTTCTCTATCTAGACTAGTTGTTCCATTAATTTACTCTTGATCTACACTGGTTAGCAGTATGGACAATTCTATTGCACGTATAGCATTTGATATTTCTATGAAATTGATTCACCATATTTCTGCATTCATTTGACTTATGACCAACCTTATTACAATTAAAGCACTGGCCTAAGAATGATGGACCACTTGATTTCATTCTACTTCTACATTGAGTATCCATGTGTCCAAATTTATTGCAACCAAAATAGTATCCATTAAATCTCTGAGCATTAGGTTGCCTTACCGAATACCTTCTAGATTTGTTCATTTTATTTCTTTGCTTGAATCTCCTTTGTCAAGATTTGGAACTTTCTCCTTCTTCATATCCAAGACCTCTCTTGTCACCATTAGTTCTCTGACCTTTAATCAGTTCATCAAGCTTGGATGAGCTAACTTTGAACTTCTCCTTGTACTCATTTGCAGAAGAAAGTTCATTTTTGAGATCATCCATCTACTTTTCAAGTGCCTCTTCATTGTTTTTATATTGTTCCAATTCATCATCCAATCGACTGCATACTTCATATTTTTATTTTAGGGATTGTGCTAGGTTCTCTTCATTCTTCTTTCTATCTTCAATCTCCTTGGTCATCTTCATCATGATAGATTCCATTTCATGCTTTAGGATTGTATTATCTCTAGTAAGCTTTTCACATTCTTTTGTCTTTTCCTTTAGGGCTTGATTGAGTTGTTCATCTTCAATTCTCTTACTGTCACTCTTCTTAATCTGATCACAAAGTTCCTTTCTCTTTTCTCTAGACTTATTGATTGTTTCTTTCAAAGACTCAATGAATTTCTCAGCATTCGTGAGGTTTTCTTGCAATTTACGAACTTGATCCTTTGACTGATCAAGATCATCTAGGGCCACCAAATTTTTTTGTTGAAGATCACTTGAATCCTTTGAAACACTTTCCAAGATCTCCCCAAGTTGCTAGACTTCTTTAGAGGAACTAGCTCTGATACCAATTGTTGGAAACAAGCTACACTGAGAGGGGGGTGAATCAGTGTTGTGCAAAAATGAACTTTATTAACCTTTATCTTAAAAGAATTAACAACATTCAACCATAGTTCATAAATATGAAGCAAATGAACACAACACCATAACACAAGAATTTTTACATGGAAACCCTGTTAGGGGAAAAACCACGGTGGATGGCCAATCCACAATTTATTTTGAGTATACTCAAATGAAGTTTACAATATGGGGAATGCACTTGCATTCAGACATATTTCCTAGAGCTCACTTCTCAAAGGGAAGGCTCACTGCCTTACAAAGAAAATCATATTAAAACCATCTAAGAGTTCAAACTGAGAAAATTATTATCTACATATGCCTGATTACAATTCTGGATAGGCACAATATTCAATATTTTTTCCTATAGACTGATTTTCCACTTCTACTTTGTTATGCTCATGCTCGCAACACAAATTCTTTATGCATAAGTGAAAATGTGCATTATCACTCTTCTTCTTTGCTCTAATTCACAATTTCCACCACCACACACTTCATACATCCTCCAAAATGATAGAGATGATCTTATATATATCCACAACTTAGTATTCAATTATAATATGTCAGCTCCAATCAAACAAAGGGATATTTACATCTGTCAACTCAAATTATGAATAATATGCAATATGTATCCACAACAGTTGGCCATAACTTGGTTAGGACCCAAACAAAGATGTAAAAACACACAAATACTTATCCAATTACTTTCCATAAATCCACGATATGATACATTCATGAAGCCATCTCTAGTACTGATAAAATAGATAATTTTTCAACTAGATCTTCAAACTCGCACAAGGATTGATATGAGCCACTGCACTTGAATAGTAATAGAGATAATATACCAAAAAATATTTCTTGAGATGCGCAACAAAAAACAATGACAAAAAATATTCATATAGATCAATGAACACTGAACTATTAGATGCCATGTTCTTCCTTGTTAATCTTCAATCTATCTGCCAATATGATCAAATGATGATGTGTGTATCTGATCATGGATTAGGGTTTCCATGAATGAAAACACCAAAAGATACTAGCAGTGTCTCTTTCCAACAGATTGATCTTCTAGAAAGATTCTAAGATCAACAGATGATGATTCATGAGAGGGAGGTTACAAAATAGATGGCCATGATTGAGTTTCTTGAAAGATTCCAAGATCAATGGTGGAGGATTGATGCGCCAAAAAGAGTTGGGCAATGAAGGCTATGATGCCGACAACTATGATTCCCAATGGCTATGACGTACATAAAGGCCATGAAAGAGATGGCTATGATAGAAATTAATGAGAAAGGCATCTTTGAACAAAAGGGAGGCACACATAATTTATTCAAATTATTTATTTGTAAATGGAGGAAATGGACAAGTGAAAAATAAATAATTCATTAGAATAATTTATTTGAGGGAAAATGAAAAATGGAAATTTAATAAAATCAATTCATAAAATTAATTTAATTAAATGGGGCGAGATGAAATTTAGACACTAAATAATTAATTTTGAATTAAATATTTAACAGAGAGTGAAATGACACATAATTAAATAATCTTGACAATTATTTAATTATAGAAGAAAAAAGGTCATCTCGATAGACAAATAATAATATTATCTAACTATAGGCAAATGATAAAAGATAAATAATTAAATAAATAATGATTTATTTAATTATTGAAGAAAGGACATGTTAGTGACATAATTTATTTATTTTAAATGAGGATAGAATAGAGATTATAAAGTGAATTAATTAAATAATTAAAATTATTTAATTAATAGAGAAATATGGTTAGGGATAATCAAATAATTAAAATTATTCAATTATCCGAGGATGACGACCAAGAAAAATGGTGCTCATAGACTTAGCACATTTTTCAATATCTACAAGTTGAAAATAGTAGATGACGGTTGTTCAGCCTATATTTTTTGGCATGATCTTCATCTGACCAACTTAATCATGCGGTATAAATTTCATGGATGATTAATGTGCTTGTGTTTTTAGACTGGGATGACCTAAATTATGCTTGACACATTTTGTTTTAAGTGTCAAAGATGTTTTTGTTTTGAAGAAAACAAGACATTTTGAATTAAGTATGCTTACATCCAATTAGGCCGACCTAATTGATGTATGAATATGTAATTGTGTATACATATGGAACATTTGTATACTATATTTATACACCTAAAAATGGTCTGGATAATATAATTAATTAAATATGATTTATTTGATTAATTAACCTTTTATTCTTCTACTATTAAATAAATAGAAATATTTATTTATATAGTTCACTTTTAATTCTTCATATCTTTATTATTTTATTTATTATTAATTAAATAAAAAAAATTAATACTTTGTTTTTATTTAATTATCATTATTATTTTCTTCTATCAACTATCATATTTCTTCTATATTTATATATTTATTTAATAAACATTGACTTCTAAAGTTTGTTTTATTAAATTAAATAATTTCTTTCCTAAATTGAATAAATCCAAATATTCAATTAAATATAAATATTCAATTCTACATCTAATCATATCTACCTACCAAATTAGATATGATATGTCTAATTAATTCATCTCAACCTTCACGGGAAAATTTGGAGACAAATTTGTAGGCCAACTCCTTCATCTTCTTCCATGGATTTTTCCTATCCTCTAGCTAAATGTTTTTGTGGGGAGGAACAATCTCCATAATAAGCTCCAATTTGTCATCATTCACCATTGAATTCTTCAGATAAAATCCAGACCTTTGCTTTGTCGCCCCTTCACAAATTTTGTGCAATCTTACTCTGCATAAATAGCATTTGAGCAATAGCAATAGAAAATCATTTTAGAGTAGCAATCATAATCATGGCTTTTAATTTAGCTGCATCTTAGTTTACAGTAGTTTCTTTTATCATTTTCATGTCAATTTAGTTATAGTATCATCACCATATCATTTAGCAATCATCATATAGAATTAGATTCTTGCATTTAAGTAGCATCTCATTCTCTAGATTCGCATTTTAATAGTCACAATGCTTTCAAAATCTGCGAGCCTTGTGATTTCATAAATCTTTGGAGATAGAGAGCAATATGACGCTTTCAAGATTTTTATGGTTTTAATTAGATTAATGTTTATTAATTCTCTTGATATAATGTCTTATTAAGAAGTGTTTAATTTTTTATTTATTTACTTATTCCACACTTACATTTTGGCACCCACCTTGGGGCACAAACCCCATTTTTAACATTGCTTTTTGAAAAGTATTTTCATAGGATTATGACATGATTTTTTTAGTGAAATTGAGAGATCTTATGGTGCATACAACATATACTATAGCATGTTCACCAAATATTTCGGTGCATCAACAAACTATTCTAGCACGTTCATCAACTGTTCTAGCGCATCAAATTTTTTGTGTCACCAGCCAGGGGATTTTTCTTTCAGCACATAGACCTATTATTTTAGCACATACATCAATTTCTATAGCGTATATGACTTCCAGTTTAGCGCATTTAAATTCTATTTTGGCTCATTCAACCACTGTTGTGGCACATCTGATTACTTTTGTAGAAATTTAAAAATCCAAAATTTAATCACTGTTTTCTATGTTCGAGGTATGAAATACGCTTGTCAAAGATAGTTGCTAGAAAAAATACGCTGGTCAAAGACAAAAATCACAAAACAAAGATTACTAATGATGTTTGTAGGGGTTTAAGTTCAATTATTTGCTTTTCCTTTGGTTAAAATAGTGCCTCTAGATTAATTAAAGAAATAGTTTGAACACCATGTTTTTCATGTCTCGAAAGCAATAGGCCTATGCTCTCCCCTTAACTGCATGATCAAAATACTAGACTCTCTATTTACGCTTTTATTTAAATCCTTTAGAAGGCCTGTTGTAGTGGGAAGAAGTACTCACCCTATGGGAACAACCTAAGTGGGAACAACCAAATCCAGGTTTTCCAACCCACTATAATCAAAAGTGAATTTGGAGAAACCCACAATTCAATGGAAGTGTGCAAGATAACCATCCCCAAAATATTTGTTCTTAAAATTGGGAGGTCTCCTGAGGGAGTTTATCAATTGCTGCTCCAAATGAATACCCTATCTACAAAATTTAGTGTAGAATCCAACTATGTCAGTTTCTGAACACTTCTTATATCACGGTGCAAGGGGAGGGAAGAATCTGGCCCCAAGAAACTCACCATATAAATATTAGAGACCTTGGCCAAAAGTGGAGGATTCAACTTTGGTTAAGACTCGGGAAAGGAAAAAACATGGGTGCTCTCTAGGGGGTGACAAGACTATGTGATATGACATAGTTGCAAGCTGTGGGCTGTGATATTCTAAGTGAATTGCTTGAGATAGAAAAGTGCTTGAACTATTTTTTTGGTGTCAAACTCGTGGAAATGAAAGAATCGGACCAGATTCTAGAACACTCACTACATGTTAATGCATAGAATCTAAAACAAACTATTTACAATCTGGCCGTATTGTGTGAAGTCATTTTTGAAGGTATCATCCCAATAGACTATCAAAATCTGAGATCTACAAACACAACACTTATCCACTATCTTCATTGGTTAGAAAATTACACCTTGGACTTAATCATCATACTAAGAAAAACCAAAACAAACAGACAAAATTGTGAACATCCAGACAACTTCTAGTTTAGCGCATACACAATATGTTTTAGTGTGTACACCCAGTGTTTTAGTGCATACATAGTCTATTTTAGTGTTTTGACCACCTGTTATAGCGCATCAACAGTCTATTTTAGTATGTGCAACCATTGTTTTAGTGCACCTATCATATATTACAACGCATTTGCATAGTCTCTCATCACTATTCACCAATATCTTAGCACATCCATAGTCTGTCATAGTGTATATACCCTGTCTGACAACACATACACCATATCTTCTAGCACATGCTCAGTCTATTTTAGCGCATCCACAAAATAAGAGAACAAAGAGCTATTTGAAACTGGTATCAAACTAATAACATCAAAAACTAGGATTTTTGATAGAGAAAAAACATTTCCTCAACACAAAAGTGTCTTAAACTTGGAAAGATAAGACTTACAAGTCAAAATTTATCAAATTAAACCAAGATCTTGCAACCTTAAGGTGTCTAAACTATCACACAAATTTTGGATTATTACGTCAAGTTTCTTTATCAGGATTTTGTCATCCCACAATCAAGAAACAAAACAAAATAATCAGATTTTTAGCTTAGTCTCATCAATATAATTTATCATTCTATTCGACTTAAGTTAATACCTTGACACTCATCCAAACAAAAAGATCAACTTTTAGTGAGAAGAACAAACATTTGTATGCCAATTTTGACGAGGTTACGAAGGCATAAACTTAGAGGAAAGGAATTGAAGCACAAAACACAATGGCTGAATAAAATCCTTGGAGGAGACTCCACCAAAATGACACCAATGAAATAACCCAACAGGACATCCAAACAACACAACAAGATCCAAATTTCCATAAATTTATAGAGAAAGTCTTAGAACAAGATATGGAAAAATAACTTTTGATGCTAGGCAAACTAGGTGCAAAACTTCCAAAAGACTTTGATATCAATCAATTAAAAGAGACATCTAGAGAAACCGAAACTAAAACACAAAACACACAAAACATAGATCAAGTGGTTCCCCTAACACATAAAATGTAAAACTTGCAACAACTTTAAGATATGCAAAAGGGAAACACTAAAAGGTACTCATTATAGGACATTTGTCCTTATCCTTTTGATCCAAGTGTAGACATGATACCATTTCCTAAACACTGTGAATTCCCAAAATATGACAAGTACAATGGTAAAACAGATCCAATTGACCATGTGAGGGAATTCAAAACCATGAGTTTAGAATTTGCACAAGAAGGTACCTATCTAATGAGGTTATTTCCAAGGAGCTTAGGAGGTCAATGTATGGAATGGTTCTCTAAACTATAACTAGGGATTCAAACTTTTGAAGTAATAGTCAACAGGTTTATCTCATAATTTCCTTTAATATTCAACATCAGGTAACAATAAAAGACCTTTACAATGTGCAACAAAAGAAAGGGGAAGCATTCCTCTCTTTTCTATAACGATGGAGAAGGTTGTTTTCTAGAAATCCATGTGCTATACTTGAAGAAGAAAAGATGGAATTATTCATTGACAACCTAATGGAAGACATGAGATATAGGCTTGAACTACAATTTCCTCCCACATTTGAGAAAGTAATTGAAAATGGTCTCAAAATTGAAGAAGCTTTGCTAAAAAGAGGGGTGATAAAACATTTCAATGAAGGGTCAAACAATACAAATTCCTCAAATCACTATGGCAACAATGATAAACCAAAGTTTTGGCAAAAGAATAGAAATATTGGAAACAATGATGCAACAAATGACACACAAAATGGGAAACCAATATTTAATTTGTTGGTATCTACACCAAAGATCAATAAAAATAATGACCAAAACATCAACCAAAGTGTCAATCAAAACAAAAATCTGAACAATAGAGAACCTAAACCACAATCATATCAAAGATCATCAAACCAATGAAGATTCACACCATTGGGATAGACACTAGAATAAAAAATGAGAGAAATTATTGCAAATGGACTTATCACACCTTACCTGAAGCAAGAAATTGGGAACTAAAAGTGAAGCCATCTTGGTGGAATGATGCAGACTATTGTAGATTTGATAAAAATAAAGGACACAAGACAAGTGACTGTATGTAGTTAAAACATCTAGTCGAAGATTTGATTGATAGTAAAAATGTATTCGTAGAAGGGCATCAAACCAAAAATGATCATAATGCATTTAAGGATCCTTTACCATATTATTAAAAGGGGGAATCTTCTTGTAGAAACAATAAAAGTAAAAATTTAAACTACGTTTATGATGGCACAATATTTTGTATTTCTATGGTTGAGAATGATGTTGTCACTAAAAATCAAGTTGATAACATTGGAACCAATGACATTATACCATTAGATCTGACCCCAAACATAAACACATCCAACAATTAGATCAATGTCATAAAAATCAGAGAAAAGCAAGACTACCAACTGGTCAATGTAAAAACAAGGGGTAAATCCAAGGTAATATTGAAAGGAGTTGCATCTAAAACCACTAATCCCTCTTCAAGTCAATACAACATTGTCAATCAACTACAAAAAATAGTAGCACATATATCAATATTAGAACTTCTTAAAATCTCACCATCACATAAGGAGGTTTTGGATCAAGCTCTTGTGGCCACCATAATACCCAATAATATGGATGTCTATCAATTTCAAGATATGGTGGGAAATTTAACCACACCTCATTGTCTATCATTCTCTGAATAGGATGATGTATCACTCAATCATCCACATAATGCAACACTACATATCAAATTTTTAATCCATAAACATTGTGTTAAACATTTCCTAATAGATGGTGGAGTTGGTTAAAACATTTGCACTTTAAAATTGATCCGTGCACTAGGTTATTTTGATGATGCTATCGATAAACAAAGGAAAATAACAATAAAATCCTATGATGAAGAAGAGAGATCCTCCAAGGGATTGATTGTGTTTCCTATTCAAGTAGGACCAATTGTTAAGAATATAGTTTTCCAAGTGCTAGAAAAAGAGTTAACCTATAATATACTCTTGGGACGTCCATGGATTCATGAAATGCAAGTAGTGCCTTCAAATTATCATCAGTGTTTAAAATTCCCATTCAATGGACAAGAAGTGAGTATATCAGTAAACTACAACAATCCCCAGTATTGCAACATGCTTAAAACAAATCAAGACACTTTTGTGCCCCATAATAGAGAAGAAAGAACTTCTACGTCGTCAAACGGTGAAAATAAACTAAACATTATATCTAAATGGGTTGATAAAAAGGGCCAATCAAAAGACACAAGTGTTTTTTAGTCCATTTTATCAAACAATGAGTGTCACTTGAATACTCTATCACAACAATTTAAAGAAAAGGTCCAATTAACCGACAAAGGAATGGGAGAATATTCCATTGGGCAATCACTATGTCTTTCATAGTTGCTACCATCAACAACAACACAAAACTAATAACCTACCACAGTTCTGGATGAAAATTTTGTAAAAGTAGGTACTCTAGAAGATGAATTAGAAGATAAGGCCATCCTAAATTGGCTCTACAAAGATGAAGAAGCATCAAAATCAACAAATATCAGCATAAAGACAGATCAATATGGAAAAGGAAAAGCTATCTTAGAGAAAATTGGGTATAAAGGACAAGGACCTATAGGAAAAAGAAAGGAAGGCATAATAGAACCCATTCAACCCTTACACTCCAGTCAAAGGACAAAACAAGACTGGGTTATATGGAGGAAGCAAAACAAGAAATGACTCAAAAATCCGTTGAAAGTGTGGATGCTGAAATCTGCAAGAAGATCGACTCAAATAGTTTCATGTTGATAGCATGAAAGTTAGTTTAAATCAGAAAATTTAAACATCCATATGAAATATTTAACCATGTTAAACAATGCAACTGATGAAAACAATACAAGCTAAACAAAAGCATGTGCAAACATGATTAACCCTTATCCCATAGTGGATTAGTGCCACTCTATCATGTAGGATGCAACCCTTTCCCAATCCTTGAACAAGTTGAATGATGTTATGGGAAAGATTAATTCTTAAATGAAGAGAATAACCTTGGATGAAATCTGTGAAGTGAAAGTGAATTTGAGCATAGTAAATTTACTCAAAGTTCTGTGGATGAAATCAAGTATAGTATACTTGCTTGAATTGTGGATATTGAAATGAGGAGAGAAGCCTCCAATTTATAGATTTCTAAAATGGAAGAGATAGTGAAATAGAGCAATGTGGGATCATTCAACATCCAATGGCCAAGTGCCACTTGTCAAGATGTGAGTGGTTGAAGGTTGTGCACATTTTGGCCAAAGTGCCAATAAATGCAATTAGGTGGAATTTCAAATTGGAGAAATGACATGTGAGAGGGAACAAGGAATGAAATAAATGCCACTTGGCTCAATGCACAAGGACATGTAAGAGGAGTGAATGCCTTGTTGGATGTACAAGTTTACTTGGACTTTTTGAATTCAAATGAGGGAATATTCCCTTTTGATGCCATGTGAGGGAAAATAGAGAATTGAATAAATTAAAGTAATTGATTTATTGTGCAAGTTACATTCTCTAGAGGATTTTAATGAGAGGGATTAACTTAATTAGAGTTCTGATTAATTTAATGAAGGATTAGATGATTTGACAATTTTGACTTAAATAGATGAATTAATTTAAATTAGAATTGAGAGGAAATGATTAACTAAATAAATGATTTTGATTTATTTAACCAAGGAGGATAATGTTAGATTAAATCAAATAAGGTTTTATTTAATTTAATAAGAGGACTTTAGAGAATCAAATCAAATAAAATGATTTATTTAATTAAATAGAAATGTAAGGTTAATTAAATTAAATTGATTAATTTAATCACTGGAGGTGAAAGACTTTAATCAAATGAATAATGATTCATTAAATTAAGAGACAAAATATGATGAAAAGTTGAGAGTATGATTCAGGAAGAAATGTTGTTAATAATCAAGATCAAGTGTGTCAAACCAAAATTGTACATTCTCCATGTCTACGGAAAGAATCCTTCAAATGAGAGATAGTTCTAAAGTGGATTCCAATGAGTATGAGTGGGATATTTTAACTAAAGTATCATACACAGACATACAAATTGATGTCATCAAAGAGTGTGCACCCACACATGAGGAGGGATAAAGCTCGGGGACTAGACCACTTGTATTTGAATCACAAAATATCAATGACTCAAGTGAGGATGGACATACATCGAGTGAGCTACATGACTTGGAGGAAAGTAATATCATAGAACTCAAAATCACTATTAAAAACCTTGAAAAAATCACTATTGGAACCCTCACTACCATTGACCTTAGTCAATCTGATGACTTTTTACCCTTAGTACATCTTGAAATTATTGACTGGGAACCAAGTGAACCTATCAATGTACCCATCTTTGCGAACGACGTCGCTATCATAAATTTTCTTTGTTGTGATGACCCTGATGTGAGTTCTAATCATAAATATCATAATGTCACATTTAGTCAGGAGGGTGTCAAATATTCCAGTTGAAAAATTGAAAATAGGGATAATGGATCTAATGGTGAAAGCCATTTAATGGCAGCATTAGATCTCGAAAAAGTAAAACTAAAGAATGCATTTGATGGTGAAAACCTCTTCGAGGCACAAAAATATGGGGGATTTGGCACCCTTCAAGAGAATTATCATGAAAGATCATCAGTACTGGTGGAGCCTACACAAATTATAAATATTGGCATATAGAAAAAGAAAAGACTTTACACTTGGCAACATCTATGACAAAACAAGAAAAGTCAAAAAATTTCAAGTTCTTTGAGAAAAGAAGCATTAAATTTTATTGGTCATACTCTGATATTCCATGTCTAGATCTAGATTTCCTAATGCATCATTTATCTCTACCATCTGGGATAAAACCTATGAAACAAAAACTAAGGAAAATGCATCCACATATCACCTTGATGGTAAAGGCTGAGCTGAAAAAGTTGTTAGATCCAGGATTCATCAGGTCTATTGATTATGCAAAACGGATATCTAATATTGTACCTATATATAAAATAGATAATAGTATTAGAATATGTACTGACTTGAGAGATCTCAATAAGGCATGTCCAAAGGATGATTTTCCTTTACCCAACATTGACATTATTGTGGACTTAACAACAGGATATGCCATGTTATCAATAATGGATGGTTTCTCGAGTTACAATCAAATCAAGATAGCACTAAATGATCAGGAGAAAATGGCATTCACTTGTCCATGGGGAACCTTTTGTTGGAACGTCATGCCCTTTGGGTTGAAAAATGTAGGGCCCACATATCAATGAGGAATGACCACCATCTTCCATGACATGATGCATACCTTTATGGAGGATTACGTGGATGATATATTAGAAAAGTAATATACCAGAGAAGGGCATCTAGAGATCCTAAAAAAAATCTTTACAAGGTTGGAGAAGTTCAAGGTTTGATTAAATCCTAAGAAATGTGTCTTTGGTGTTACATCAGCTAAACTCCTAGGATACATAGTTTCAAAGAAGGGTATCAAAGTGGATCCCACCAGGGTCAAGGCTATAATGGAAATATTGCCACCAAAGAATATTAGTCAACTCAAGTCTCTACAAGGCAGGCTACAATCAATCAATAGATTTATCTCCCAATTAGCAGACAAAAGTCATCCATTCAATCACTTGCTACATAAGAATTTCTTGTCCAAATGGGATCAACGGTGTGAAACAACTTTCAACCAAATAATACAATATCTAATGTCACCAACCATACTCATGCCACCTACAGATGAGAGACCATTGCTACTATACATTGCAACAAAAAACATTTCTTTAGGAGCACTATTAGCACAAGAAGATTCTGAAGGAAAGGAACAAGATGTTTATTATATCATTAGGACTCTGAATGGCTGTGAGATAAATCACACCTTCATCAAAAATCTTGTTTGGCAATGGTATTTTCTACCCAGTAGTTGTGACATTACATGTTGACTCACACAATAAGGCTCATAGAAAAGATTGACCCATTGAAATATCTACTCAACAAGGTTGCTTTAAGAGGGAGACTAGCCAAGTGGGTCATGATGTTAAGTGAATTTGATATCCAGTATGTGGATAGGAGAGCCATCAAAGGTCAAGTGATTTTTGATCAGTTAGCCGAAGCTCCATTAATCGATGATCATCCTCTGACAATTGAGTTTCTTGATGCAAACATTCTTACTATGACAACACAACAATGGAGGCTTTATTTTGATGGGTCATACACATAATGGGAGTCTAGTGTAGGAATTTTGTTTGTTACACCTCAAGGACACACCATCCTAAGATCCTATAGACACATTTTTCCATGTACAAATAAAGTATTTGAGTATGAGGCACTAATCTTCAGCATTGAGGTAGAAATTGAATGGAAAATCACAAAGCTAGAAGTATATGGAGATTCACAACTAGTCATTTACCAAGTAAATGATGAATATCAGATGAAAGATGAGAAGTTTATTCCATATAAGAATTTGATTGATGATCTAAAAAATTACTTTGTGGATATCAAGTTTGAACAAATTCTAAGGGTAGGAAACAATGCTACAGATGTTATTGCAATAATTGCTTCTCTCTTGCAGTTACCAAAAAAACGTGGTCATTATGACTTTATGGTAGAACAAGTGTCTAATATTTCTTATGATATTATTGAATCTCAAACCATATGCCATTTAGATGATGGTGAATCCTCCATCTATGAAAGACCTATGCTTATCTGAAAGACAATATCCTTCCTCCTGATCTTTCTAGGAACCAGAAACGCAACTTCATCTGCCAAACCGCACAACATACCTTAATAGTAGACATACTTTACCATCGAGGTCTAGATGGTACTCTTCTCTAGTTTCTAGAACATAACGAATCTAAGATAGCCTTACGTGAGGTCTATGAAGGTATTTGTGGAACTCATTCAAGCGGGCTAACTCTAGCCAAGAAACTCCTTCGTTTGGGATATTATTGGCCGAACATGGAGAAGCAGCCTTATCAATTTGTTAATAAGTGATAGAAGTGCCAGATACATGGAAACCTAATCAATGCACCAACACAAGAATTGCAACCATTTACTTCAACATTTCCCTTTTGTCAGTGGAGATTGTACTTGGTAGGAAAGATTAATCTGTCTTCATCCAATGGACACAAGTTCATAATCACAGCCAAATAATACTTTACAAAGTGGATAGAAGTGACTCCTTTAACAAAAATCATTGGGAAGCAGATTTATTCTTTCATATTGAACTACCTCATCTATTGGTATGGAATACCTCAGTCGATTGTCATAGAAAATGGTAGGCCTTTTAAAAACCAAGATTTCTAAGAACTGTGTGAAAGGTTTCACATCCAACATCATTTTTGAATACCATACTATCCTTAGGGAAATGGCCAAGTAGAGGCCTCTAACAAAACACTTCAAAAAATACTAAAGAAAATGGTCAATGATGTTGGACGTGATTGGCATAGTCAACTAAACCCTGCTCAATGGGCATACCGAACTAGCATCAGAACACCAATAGGAGCTACACCATAAGCCTTGGTATAAGGATTAGAGGAAACCTAATCAATGCACCAACACATGGAAACCTTTGGTATATGGTTGCCAGATACATGGAAACCTAATCAATGCACCAACACAAGAATTGCAACCATTTACTTCAACATTTCCCTTTTGTTAGTGAGGATTGGACTTGGTAGGAAAGATTAATCTATCTTCATCCAATGGACACAAGTTCATAATCACAACCAGATAATACTTTACAAAGTGGATAGAAGTGGCTCCTTTAACAAAAATCATTGGGAATCAAATTTATTCTTTCATATTGGACTACCTCACCTATTGGTATGGAATACCTCAGTCGATTGTCATAGAAAATGGTAGACCTTTTAAAAACCAAGATTTCGAAGAACTGTGTGAAAGGTTTCACATCCAACATCATTTTTGAATACCGTAATATCCTTAGGGAAATGGCCAAGTAGAGGCCTCTAACAAAACACTTCAAAAAATACTAAAGAAAATGGTCAATGATGTTGGACGTGATTGGCACAGTCAACTAAACCCTGCTCTATGGGCATACCAAATTAGCATCAGAATGCCTATAGGTGCTACACCATAAGCCTTGGTATATGGATTAGAGGCCATACCACCCATCAAGGTTGAGATTCCATCACTCTGTGTGTCACTGAAGGTTATAATTCCAAATGAGGATTATAGGGTGAATGTCGTCAACAAGCTCTCAATCATTTACAAACATACCAACAAAGAATGTCCAAGAAGTACAATAATAGGGTAAAGCCTATAGTCTTTTAGGTTGGTGACTTGGTCGTAAAGGAAAATACTCAAAATCAACAAGACATGGAAAAGAAAGGGAAATTTGAACCTAACTGGCTAGGTCCTTTTGTTGTCATATTAGTCTATGGATCTGGAGCCTATCAACTATCGACACCCAAAGGGGATCTATTCGACGAACCTATCAATAGTATCCATCTCAAAAATTTCTACACTTGAATCACCTAGTGCATGGTTCAAGTCCTAGAAAAATGATTGCCTTGATGAAAATCTAGCAAATAGGCATCTTGGTGATGAAAAAATGCAAAATAAAAATAAAAAAAATAGAAAAATACAAAATAAAAATCAGAAAAATACAAAAATACAAAAAAATCATAAACTCTAAAAAAGTGCAATAAAAACATGAAAACATGTGGTGAAAACCTAGAAACATGCACTACTTGTGATTTAAATCAATAGTTTCATCTATTAGAGGCATGTCACGGTCATTCACTTTCACCATCATTTCCATCCAATATCATATCATTGCAACATGGTCATGTCTCATCCTAGCTTGGGGGAAAAATCCCGAACTCACTGGGGGCAATAAAAATGAGCTTAAACAAATAAGAAAACAATAGTATGAAAAATGTGACAAACAAAATGATTACAGTTGAACACAACATTGAACATACATTGAACATCAGAATATTTCAAGAAATCAACCATCCATATCAAACAATTGAAATCAGAATCAAATCGAGACAAACTTTAGGGGGATGATATTTCTTTTGAGTTATGATTTTATCGCTATATGCTTGAATGTCCAACATGTTGTACTTTGATTATTGTTATCATTTCTTTGGATCAACTCGATGATGTATTGAACTAGAGAAGCTAGGAAGGAGAATGGTATTTTATTTTTCTTCTATATGTGAATTGATCATTTATTGTGTGAATTGTTGTGAGACGTGCTCTACAAAGTATCATTGATGACATTTCTGAATTTACATCGTATAATGATTCAATTCTTGTTTTTTTATGCAAGAAATGCACATGTCATCTCAGTTTAATTATACCTAGATGCTTGTGTTCAATTGAAATATCAAAAATCATGAAAGTAGTACTCAGGTCATCATGGTCTAACTCATACCATCAATGCTTGTACTCACTTTCAAAATTTTAAAGGCTCAATGATGATCAAAATGCATGATAAAAAGGCTATTAAGGTGAAAATTTTTGCATAAGTACTTTTTTATGATTACATTAGGTTGCATCCATGATAGTTTTTCATTGCAAATTATTTTTTTCCAAAGACGGGTAACCAATTTGTTGATGGTGTTTTCTGCACGACAACAACTCAGACAAAATATGATATCCTATATCTCTTGAAAGGTTAATCTCTATGGAAAAAGAGATAACCTCAAGGTCTCTAATTTTAGGTCTTGACAATGCAAATAAAAAAACTCAGAGATAATGTGAAAATGCTTGTAATCACAAAGGGACCTTACTACAAGCAAATGCTAAACTTAGATTTATCAGATCTAGCAATGTATTGATACTTCAAGACCTAAAATTGACCTAGATATTAAAATAAATAACAAAAGATAAGGGTTTTAGAGGTAATTCTAAGACTAATTCTAACTGTAAGATTAACAATACAAAAGATAAGATGCTCAAAATGGACCAATCTCTTAGAAACTACTTCCTATTTAACCCAGATAAATCTACAATCTTATAGAAATAGTGCAATCTTCTAAGGTGTTAAAGATTTTCAAATCATGCATATTCATTCAAGACAAACTTATTGCAATTGAAATGAAAAAACACTCATAATTGAACTAAGCACAGTTTTAAGTCTAGGCTAACTTTACAAAGTAGCTAACAATTAGCTAACTGCAAAAAGTATGGACTAGAGATTGCTGCAAACACTTCAAGCATAAAACCCTAAACATCATCATACCATCTAACATCAAATCACTTAAGAAATTCTAAAGATAGAACATCAAGAACCATTCCAAATAAAACTCAACACAAGAAAGGCACCAAATCATAATGTCTTTGCTTGTATTAAATCACCCAAAGTGGAAATACCTCCAGTCTTCTATTACAACACTTGCTTGAAGATAAACTAAACTCTATCTCTAATTCTTTCTTCTACAATTCTCTCTAATGTAAAATTATTCTAAATTCTAGCCTTACAAATGAGGCACAATGCCAAAATTATAGAGAACCCCCAAAGATATGTCGGCCCAAATTAGGGTTTACAATGATAAACGCCACACAACAGGTCAGCCAAAAGATATTCGAAAATAATATGAAATATGAAATTTGCACCAATTTCATCCAAGTCGGCCTGGAGTCTCCAAAAACTTGATCCAATGCATGTGAAGGAAGAGGAGAAAATAATGAGGAAGCAACAATTTCGATATAGCCTTGCATTAACTACTTCCCCCCTTTGTCTTTAGCACACCCCACTTTATCATGCACCACCAGTAATACTTTGTCCAATTCAAAAATGGGTGGCATAGGAAAAACCCTAATTCTCCTCACAAGAGACTTGATGTCATATCTTGATCGCTTCACTACTCTATCCTAATCCTCCTTATTTGTTTGATACTTGTCAATGACTGCAATGTAAGTTGCAGCATCATCTAGCTGATGTTCGGCAATAGGGCCTTCATTGATTGGAGAATAGACATCTCACCACCATTTTATTAACTGCTCCAAGCTAAGATTCTTTAAAGAAAACTTCTTTATCCCTCTCATTACTTCAAATAAAGAGATACACTTATTATAAATATCAGTCAAAGTGTCCTCAATCTGCCTTCCCTATTTGTATATCTTCTTCAAGGCATTTTGCCTCATCTACAGAATTTCAAACCATTCCCAGGGTTCTGCAATTCTTGAGGAAGGAAGAATTCCATCCTTCACCAATTGGTCCTCGGTGTGCTCCATGATAGTCTTTGTCTTCTAAAATAGGAGATCTACATCTTCCTTATCCTGGGCTAGCACAATCTTTAGCCAATCTATTGATCTCATTGCATCCCCTATAGTTGAAAGGATGTCTTTGATAGAATCATCCCCTTTGGTTTGCACTCCCTACAACCAACCAATTGTAGCATGTGTGTTGATCTTTATTCTTTCTAGTTCTGATATTATTTCCTAAGGTAGGAAGCTTGCAACTGATGAGGAAGAACTAATGGATTGCAAGGGTTTCATCAACTCCTACAAATATTTCTTAAGTTTCTCATTTTCTTTCTCCAACTCATGCTTAGTCTACACCTCCTTCCTCAATATTCCAAGGATCACAACATAGGAGCTTTCATACTCCTCAATGTCTTTCTCCATGGAGGCATGCCCGAGATTGATAGTCTACACATTATAATCTTTTCCAGTCATCTCATCTCTATCCTTATTAGGAGAAGGAGTAACAATATGGACCACTATGTTGTTCGTTTCATCTCTCTCAATCCTGGAAATGACTCTAGATTTCTTCTTTGTCTTTCCATTTCCGATATTATCCAGTAGGTCATCCCAATTGGGAGGAGTTTCATCCACTACAATCTGCTTACTTTTCAACTCTTTATCTAACCAACTAGGAATAGTGGATTCTAACTGTACATTATCCTGCCTATCTTGTTCCTGTTGAACACTGGGTGCACCCTTTTCAATGCTTGGCTCCTCAAGGATCTCCCTAACTAAATCCTCCTTTTCTTTACAGTGCTCCTCCCCTTTGTCTTGTGCTGGTGAGGGAATCTTGGCTAGTATCTTCTCCTTTTGAGGAGATTTATCCTCATGAACTTCTATAGGCGAACTCGCATAAGCCACCAAAGGAGACTGCATTAATTTATCTATTTCTACTTTTGCATTGTAGAGATCACCCTCCTAGAATTATTCCTCTCCTAGGTCCTTAGGATCTTCAACATCTTTTGGTTCCTCTGGAACGCTACTAGTCTCATGAAAAGGAGGGATGTCTTCATGTTTAGCGATAGGAGCAGTCATAGGAACACTTCCTTTTGGGGCAACATCTTTGGGGGAAGGAGTCCTTGACCTTCTAATATACACCTTTGTCTTCTCTCCCGAACTCTCTACCTCCACCATAGGTGGCTGATCCTCTTTATCTACCTTAGAAGTTTTCTTTTCCTTTTGTGACAACCTCACAAGTCTCCTTTTCTTAGTTAGAGGGACACTGGCATCTACTTCTTCTTTTTCCTCTTCATCTTTCTCAGCCCCCTTCTTCTTTGAGACATGACTCCTCTTCTTGGCTATGGGATTTCTCTATTTCCTTGCTTCTCCTACCTCTTCTGCATGAACATCTTTGATTTTAATTTTGAAAGGAGATCCCATCTTGGTTTTACCTTTGGGGTCTTGTTCATGTGACTCTTCTGAAGCAAAGTGAGACTCCAAGTCTCCCATTAAGTCATAGGTGCACTGCACACCTTCACTTTTCAATTCCAACATCTTGTGCTTGAGCCATAGTTTGGTGTACTTAATCACTGGAGTTATGATTTGTTCTAATTCTATCTTTTCCTCATCCAACCAATCAACCTATCCAACTGGCTTGTCCTTCATAGCCTCAAAGATATGGCCTTGAATCAAATTCCCATCCTTGTCAACCTGATTAGGAACAACCTTTATGTTGTACAACCATACTAAGCTCACTGGAAGCCTGGATAACTTCTTCTTTCTGACTTCAAATTCATCACTAATGTTAACCCAATTGTCCTCTATGTCATCCTTGTGACTATATTCTCTGCTAGCCTTCTTGTGTGCTTCACCAGTTATATCAAACCTGGCTCTTTTGGAATGGAAGGAGAGACCAAGAGTGTTCATTTCTTCTTTGGAAGCATGGCCTGAGTGGATAGAAGGGCATACTTCACTAGTGCCTATCCTCAAAGGGAAGTCATTACCAAATCTGGTCTTGTGCTTCTCCCCCTTCATAATTATATCAAAGTCACATATTTGTCTTGTGACCTCTAGAAGTATAACATGGTCTATAGGGTACCTTAGGAGTCTGTATGGAGCTCTCTGATAACCATCAATTCTTATGTATGAAAAGGTGGGAAACTGGATAAACTAGGCTCCAAACCTCTTGATTAATTCCTTGGCCTTGTCCGAAATCTGAACATGCTCAACACCCTACAGTAGCCTAGTGATGTACATGGTGAATGCATCATTTCACCCTCCTAGAGCTTCCGCCACCCAAGTGTAGTTGTGGATATACTTCATAAATTACATCTTGCCCAAAGACACCTCTGGTTTTTAGTCCCTTGTATGGGTGAAACCTTACAAGTGCATATAACAAATAGGAGGTCATTGTGAAGGTCTTTGTCTATAGGACATTGCACATCTTCTCATGTATTATTGCACTTATAATGCATGTGCAGTGGTAATCTTTACCTTGCTCCATACGTGCAATGACATTGAGCATCCAATTCTCAAATAATCCTACATTTTCAAATCCTACCACTCTGCTGAGGAGTGTGATAGTATCATAATATTCCCTCCTGAACTTGATTTTGACTAGCTACTTGGGCAGCTTGGAGAAGTGGGACTTGGGTTTCTCCAACTGAGAATTGATAACTTGTTGGGACTTGATGACATTCTCCTCATAATGTTTCTTCACCAAATCCATATCAAAGGCCACAACATGAGACCGATTAGGTATGTCAAAGGTTTGAGCTATAGATATAGGGTTGGAATTTTCCACAATTCTTCCTTTAGGACTAGTTATCCTTTGTGTACCCTTTTCATAGTGCCTAGCACATTCAAGCACCAACTCATAGCACTGGACCGTAGAAGGAAATCTAGCCACATGTGACAACCTAGACTCCAATGTCCTTCTGGATAAGAAAGGGAGGTTTTGTGTTGCCTTCCTTGCCGTAAATTCTTCATAGTCCCACATTCCAACATTCATATTAGTGATCCCTGACTAGATGAAAGTTAGATTGCTCTCTAGGATTCTACTCTTTATGTCCATTTTAACTCTCTTTTCCTCAGAGATAGCTGGACCTTCATCATTTGGATCCATCACCTTTCCCTTGCTCTACCCAACAACAACCTAACCTGATTCTACCTACATACAATATAATACACCAAAATAAGATCCATCATAGCATAAAGTTAAGCTAAATCCATCACAAATGATAAAATCATTCCTCAATACAAGATCCATGATAAGAAAATTGCTCAAAACCCACATAAAATTAACCATCTCAAAGTTCGGGTTTTTAGCCCCCTTGTAGAATTCAGGCTGGAGAGGAATTTCAAAAAAATCTGGACCGGGAGGAATCCAATGAAATGAGCATACAAGCATCCAGTCCATCATTTGATCAATCAATTTAACCAAGAAATCACATAATACACTTTTAGAACAAGTTAAATCGATCATCAAATGCTTAATCACCAAGCAAACCTTCATGCAATCTCTTGATTCTTCATTTTTAGAAAGACCTCATGAAGATCCACCTCAAAGATAAATCCCTGAGAATGGAAATAATTTAAGAGTTTCGGGAAAATGATGGATTCAAGAACATTCAGGACAATCCTGAGGGCACTAATTCCAAGGAAGTCACTGCAATTTTCACCATTTAAGCCCAATTTCAAGAAAGTGACCAAGCAATGGATAGATTGGGGAAATCCGAAGGTAGCTGAAATTTGTGAGGTAGGCAAAAATCCGGATCAATGCACATTTCAGAAAAACAAAGAGAAAACAAGAAATCAGGGAATTCTCGTAGATAAGGAATTCTGCGAAGACTCTAAAAACCTGAATACCTATGTTTTCTCTTGACCTCACTCAAATTGATTGAACAATCAAAAATTTGAGGACCTAGAGCTTGAAACTAGCTCAATCTAGACCTCCTATAGATCATCCTTGAAATCAAAACCCACCTCACAATAAATCGAGAGGGATTGGTTTCACCCTAGGTATGAAACCCTAAACTTTCGCCATGAGCGCACAGAATAAGCTTGGGCTCAACTTGCTTGATCACAAGGGTTTAGAGAAGGTTTGTTATGGCCTATATAGGAAATCTACGTTGGGATAAAATTGAAAGACAAGCTCAAAACACTCACTTGGAAATGGCACTCGAACAAAATGGGAAATCTCCCCAGCTTCGAAATACATAATGCTAAAACTGATAGGAACTGAAACCCCAAGCAAAACCAAAATGCTAAAGAAGCACGTGCATTCAACAAGAAAAAGAATAGCAATGCGAATAGCATGAAAGCACCCCAAATGAAAACCAGAAACCCAAGCATCAATCATAAAACCCTACCATACCAACATTCTGACTCACAGAATTTACACACAAATCATAAAGTAATTCTTTTCAATCCTACAAGAGAGAAAGAATCATGTACATACCATGAGGATAGAGAAATCAAAACAAAGGAAGCTGGCAAGAGACCTCAAAGTCCGAGCAAAAAGTAAATGGTGTTCAGGAAACCCAACTACAACAATCGAACCCAATCCCAAATGCACAATCCAGCAACAACACTCAGGATCAAGAACTCCAAACCAGTAGGAAGAAAATGATGAAACTCAAATGGCATAAAACTTCCCAAAATTCAATTTAACACCACCGCAAAAGTTGTACAATCGAGCATTAATGCAATCGATAAGATAGGTCAAACCAAACCCAGGAACCTAACAAAGCAACAGAGCCTCAGAGAAATCTGGTCACAACGGAATTCCACGGATGATCAAAATCTTTGGATTTTCAATGAAAAGCAGTTGTCACCAAGTTTCGAAAGGAATCTGGGAAATTCTGCTAGGAGTGGATTTTACCGAAAACAGTGAAAAACTCGAAATGAGCCCAAAACTTATAGTTTCAATATAAATCAAAAAGGGGCCCCATATGCGAGCAAGATAAACATCCAAGAACATGCCCAAGTGAGTGAATCCTCAAAATCGAAGGGCCAAGACATTAAAAGTGAAAATCAAAAGAGAAAGAAAGAGGGTCCCTACTTTCAGTGGGGCGTTTGTGCGAAAAATACATAACAAAATTCATAAAATTTGTTAATTTCCTTATTAATAGATTGAGTATACTTGACATTAACAAAAAAATCATCATATAGCTGCATAATCACTTCCAAATGCATACATTAAAGAACATTATTATAGAATTTCATAATTCATACAGTCCATCATATATTTTGCATTATATAATATTTTTGAAATCATCACATCATAAAATGGCATGAGAAAACTATCAAAAACAAATATCTATGTATTTGTAAATTCATTCATCTATTTATCATATCATAGATCTACATTATTCATCTATCAATAAAACATCACATTCATTATCCTTAATATGGTTACATTATAACATAATTTAGATATAGAAATCATCATATATCTATTGATCCATGTAAATAAATACATACATCATGCATCCATACATCATCATTATTGACATAATCACTATTGTTAAACATCGTAGATAAAGCATCATTAATCATAGCATATCAAATGATTATTAAATTCATCCATAACGTATCACATTGATCATCACATAACATATAGAAAAGAGAAATTTAAATGCATCCATCATAAAACCATATAGACCACATATAGATTGATCAATCCACCACATATCATATAGATCTCAAAATCATAATGTCAAGTATATAATGATGTCTGAAATAAAAGGAGATACAACATAAAAAATGGTTGTGAATCAAAATCTGAGGTATAAATCATGTCTCAAAAATTAATAAATCACAACACGCAGCTATGTGGTGCTACCTCTTGAAGGTGCAGGAATATCTAGAACAATCCCTCTACCACCAGACATACTAGGGTCTCTCAGATCTCTCCGCGGAGGCTAATTTACACCTGCGCTAACAGTCCTGGAATGAGTCTTGCCAGATCAAGACTCTGCATAACTAACTCTCCACTTAGAGGGAACAACATCATGGTATCGACCTCTATTAAACTCTACCTCTCTACCAACACAAAGAACCTATCACATGTAATCACCCATGGTGGTACCATCTGCTAATCTCTAGAGACTCTTTGTGGTAGTTTGCATCTGCTTGACAACCTATCTGGTTGCATCTCGCTCTACTGTCAAAGTGGCAATTTGTGCTTCTGCAGCTACCAAGTGTCCCCGTGCCTATGTAAGAGCCTGTGCATGAGCCTGGGCCTGGGCCTACATCCAAGTCTGAGTCTAGACTAATAAACCCTATGCTTGTACCAACTGCCCCTGTAAAGTCTGTACCTACACCTATAGACTCTCAATCTAAGTTTGCTGATGCTGAGATGGTACACCAATATGCACATGCTACTTAGAGGGAGCTACCAATGATCGCCTCTTACGACGCACCATAAAATATCACACATCGATGCCTCCACCTGACTCACCACCACTATCATCATATCCATAACTCTCCTCCCCCTCCTCCTCATCACTATCATCTCCCTCATCATCCACACCTCCACCCGACTCACCACCACTAGATCATCATCTCCACCACTATCCTTTCCCTCATCCTCCTCCTCATCACTATCATCTCCCTCATCATCATCACTACCACCTCCTCCATCATCACCACTTCCACTATCATCACCACCATCACCATCCCCCTCCTCATCATCACTATCCTCCTCCTCTAAAGGTAAGGGCACTGGCTCATCTAGAATAGTAATTAGTGGAAAGGGGTGAAGGGATAGATACTCTACATAGTCTACTATAACAGGTGCCTTAGTAATATCCAGATGAATGTCCCAAAATAAAGGTTGTAGAGTCTAGTAATCCTATACAACATCATAAGAGAGATAGGGTCCCCAATCTATAGCATCTATCTGACGTCGAACGTAATATGCAACAAAATGGGGTATGCCTTGCACAATACCATACTAACTAAGCACTCTCCTAAATAGAAATCTCTCCAACACCCAATGAGTCCGACCAATAAGTAGCAATGACTGAGAGAGATATGACAATTGAATCACATCATCATCCCACTGCTCACAATCAAGATAAGGCTGCCATGTGACAGCCTCAACATCATCCAATACTCTCCTCCAATGATCTAGCTTACCTAGTCTAGGCTAAGTAAGGTGACTTGTATAAATATGCACATATGGCCTCATGGCTGGCCTTTGTCTCACCATCAATGGACGTGTAACAACTATGTGTTCCCACGCCCACACCTATAATAATGTAACACCTGCCAAAAAATTGCAACCTCAGAGGTAGACAACCAAATGTAAATCATGATAAAGATGGGAAAGCATACACATTCCCCACATGTATCTAGTACCATGCAAAATAATACTCTCTAGTGCATGACCCCAACCAAGAGAAAGTCCCTTTGACTTACGATCAGGACAAAGGAACCCTCCAATGAAACCAACAAGTACTGAAGGAAAAGTGGCATAGGCATCCACCATATCACGCCATGGAATCTCGTATCCACATATGTGATCATCCTAAAATATTTTGTGGAGAGCATTAGTCCCACCCTGCTCCATAGAATCATATAGCACAAGGTCACTAATGACAGAAATTCTCTGAATTTGCCATACATCCTTAGGAGTGACGGTCATCTCACTAGTAGGAAGGTGGAAGGTATTATGATCGCTATGCCACCTCTCTGCTAGGGATGTCAGGAGACCCTAATTAATCCTAATCTGGGGCATATATAAGAGAGATGCAAAACTACAACATGTAATCACAACTTTCTCAGGCTACACTAGCTGAGGTATCAAATTGAAAGTCCTAGGAAACCTCTCATGAACCTGGAGGTTTGTCAATGCCTCCTATTATCACAATTTTTTTGAAAGTTAGGAATCTTTTGTCAAATCAATCAAACATCAATTAGCCTATAAAATCTAAATAGCTCTGGTGAGACTTTGGTAAAATCTCATGAGAAATCATCACATCAACCTCACCTATCATGAGGTCAATTAATCAAATCAACCTCACCTATCATGAGGTAGATCAATCAAACTATAATTATTCCTCACCTATCATGAATTTAATTATCACCAATCAATCATCAAACCTCACCAATCATGAGGTTAAACATCATCTATTTTACTAAGATGATCAATCATATCAAACCAACGACTGACATGATCAAAATTCACAAAATACATCATTGTGACTTGAATGTGCCATTAAAACAACTCAACACACCAAAATAGGTGGCCAAAGCGCTAAAAGATTCAATGCACTATTTTATCTGACCTACACGCCAAAATAGGTGGTCAATGCACCATATCAATCCATGCATCATTTCATCCTACCAATGCGCTACAAGATATGACCTAGGTGCTAAATCATTCTATGTGCTAATTTAACCTATTAACACACTAAATAAGCTAATTGATGCGCTAAAACATTTGATGCGCTAAAACATCAAGCCTATGCGCTACTAAGGACCTCTAATGCGGTAAAAGATTTTGAAAAAGTAAAAGCTGGAAAAGAATCAAGAATTTTGAAATACACAAAAAACGAGGAGGTTCATCGGTACGTACCAGAGGTCCATAGGTGGTCGAATGGTTGTGTCGATGAACGTGCTCAAAACGGTGAGTGTGGTAGGGAATTGACATTTTGCTCCAAATTTCTTAAATTCACTCCCAAATTTTCAAAACTCAGTTGCACAAATGAATTTAAACAAACCCCTTTTTATCTTTTTAAAGAGTGATTAAAAGGGATTTTAGTGGGATTTATTTAATTTATTTACTGGAGGATTAATTCAACTTCATCATAGGGGCATTTTCACCATTTGTTTGTTGGGAGATAAATTATTTCATCATCAAATATTTATCAAATCATTAGAAAATCATACAAAAAATTAAAAATAAAAATAAATCCAAAATTCATTAATTTATCTCCCGAGGGGGCATATATCCATCATCACAGCAAAATCAACAATCACAACATATCTACATTTTTTTCGTCGATACTAGTAGCATCATTTTTTTTTTTTTTGAAGCAATGCGTAAACACATCACGTAAAAGAGGGGCAACATGTATACACCTAAAAATAGTCTAGATAATCTAATTAATTAAATATGATTTATTTGATTAATTAATATTTTATTCTTCTATTATTAAATAAATAGAAATATTTATTTATATAGTTCACTTTTAATTCTTCATATCTTTATTATTTTATTTCTTCTTAATTAAATAAAAAAATTAATACTTTGTTTTTATTTAATTATCATTATTATTTTCTTTTATCAACTATCATATTTCTTCTATATTTATTTAATAAACATTGACTTCTAAAGTTTGTTTTATTAAATTAAATATCCTCTTTCATAAATTGAATAAATCCAAATATTCAATTAAATCTAAATATTCAATTCTAAAGCTAATCATATCTACCTACCAAATTAGATATGATATGTCTAATTAATTCATCTCAACCTTCATAGGAAAATTTGGAGACAAATTTGAGACAAATTTGTAGGCCAACTCTTTCATCTTCTTCCATGGATTTTTCCTATCCTTTGGCTAAATATTTTGTGGGGAGGAACAATCTCCATAATTAGCTCCAATCCTTCATCCTTCACCATTGAATTCTTCAGATCAAATCCAGACCTCTGCTTTTTTTCCCCTTCACAAATCTACTGCCGAGAATCTATAAATACAACCTCTCTCTATAGGAAAAGGATCCCAATTTTGTGCAATCTTACTCTATAGAAATATCATTTGAGAAATAGAAATAGCAAATCATTTTAGAGTAGAAATCATAATCATGGCTTTTAATTTAGCCGCATCTTAGTTTATAGTAGTTTCTTTTATCATTTTCATGTGAATTTAGTTACAGTATCATCACCATATCATTTAGCAATCATCATATAGGACTAGATTCTTGCATTTAAGGAACATCTCATTCTCTAGATTGGCATTTTAAAAGTCGCAATGCTTACAAAATCTAAGAGCCCTGTGATTTAATAAATTTTTGGAGATAGAGAGTAATATGATGCTTTCATGAGTTTTATGGTTTTAATTAGATTAATGTTTATTAATTCTCTTGATATAATGTCTTATTAAAAAGTGTTTAATTGTTTATATATTTAATTATTCCACACTTACACTATTTGTATTTAGGAAGTGTGATAGTGCGAATATATTCAATAGAGTGATAGTTGTTGATAGTTGCTATATACTTGCAAACTAGTGCAGGACTTCTATTTTCCAGAGCTTAATTGGAACTATACTCAACACAAAAAAGGTGCATTTCATCAGTTCATATTTTAGTAGTGAGCCACACTCTTTTGTAATATTTTTTAGGTTGTGAGCCTTTCAAAGATAGTGTGTCCTGGTAGTGTGCCCTGTAATATCTTATGATCAATTATAATATATTGTGAATTAATCCTCACCTTGGTTTTTCCCATTTTGGGTTTTCCATATAAAATCTTGGTGTCTATGAGTTGTGTGATGTTATGATCTCTTTCATGTTTTTACTTGAAGTTGTTAGATATTTTTTGATAATTGTGTGGTTAGTAATCAAATGGTTTTATAGAATACTGATTAACTCCCCCTCTCAGTATTCTATGTCTTTAACACCATCAAATTATTCATATTTAGAAAACCAATCTTTGTTAAAGGTCATATGGAAAGATGCACTTGAGTCAATTAACCATGGATCATTACCTGCACAAGTTGCCAAAGATGCAATGAGTGCAACACCATCTTCCTTCTTAGACTCAAAATTAAAATCAAATCTCTTCTTTTTCTTCTTCTTTTCTTCTCTATAGTCCTTTTGAATATGCCTAAGCTTACCAATAGAAAATAACTTTGGAATTTATAGGAGATTTGGATCTCCTCTTGGACTTGGTTATCACACTTCTAATTATTTACTTTTTCCTTAGGTCTTCCACAAACATTTAGGGCCTCCTTAGCAGTGATAAATACTTTCCTCCTCATATCTTTAGAAAGAAAATAACCCACCACATCTTTAGTCTTCAAATAACATAAGTTCTCCCAATAGCCATAACAAGATAATCCTATGAATTAGGCAAAGAAAAAAGAAAGATCTAACATTTCTCCTCCTCATCCATTTTGATACCAACTGATGAAAATTGAGCCACTAACATATTGAATGCTTCTAGGTGGTCTATAATGTTGAATTCATAATAAAACTTAGAGGTGGGTGAATTATTTATACATTAAAACTTCAAAACCCTTATAAATATTCAGATCCACATCAACTTTGATAACCTTTAAACTATTATAATGATCTAGCATGAAATCAAATAATAGAAACTGAAACACATCAACACCATGCACAATATAATACCAAATTTACATGGAAAACCCAAGAAAGGAAAAACCATGATGAGGATTAGCTCACAATATCAAGTAATTACAATACCAAATACAAAAGGCTCACTACCCAAAAGAAAGAAGGGATCACTACCAATGGCTCACTGTGAGATTACAAAAAAATAAGAAAATAAGAATGTTACAGTGATAAATCTATCTCAATGCAATATAAAATTATACCACAACATCATCAACACATTTGTAGCCTTTCTAAATATTGTAGACACCTCTTTCTCACTGCTTCTAGTAATCTAACTCATTAAAAATGAAATTGCACTTCACAAATTCATACTTCACACCTCTGCAATTCACATCATACAATCTACATATCAATCCTCCATTAATACAACACTTATTTATACTTTCTTCAACCTTGAAAATATTCTCCAAGGTTGGGTATGCTCCTCAACCATACAAATTCAAATTATTTTGGCACTAAGAATTCTCGTAGTGGAAAGGAATGAAGGTGGACCACACCACATCTTAAATTGGAACCAGGACATACATATACACCACACCACACTTCCACAATCATTGAAGCAAATCCATAATTAGTGTAAACAATGAAGGTTGGTCAAACTTGTGTAAACACCATTAACATTTAAGTACATGCTTCCTTAAATAAAAAGACTCACAATGTAATGCCCTGCCAAGTAACCCTAAAGGAAGTTGCAATTAACATCTTAAGCGAACTAATTTTTTTGTTTATAAAGTGCATTTAACATACACATTCACTTACTAATTAACAACAACCTCTAAGGCTACAAGGTTAGGATTACTTAAACCCACACATACATAATACATATAACCATAGCCTTATGAACTTTATGAAATCACCATCATACATCATAAGAATATCATATAACATAATAAGATAATCAACCGAGATACAATCTCATAAACATTATCTTAATCCAATAGATACATCACTCATTCCCAGAATGAGGCAATAATACAAAAGATTACAATTACAAAATTTCACCTCATAAACATAAGAGGGATAAAATAACTTAAACAAGTTAAAATATTACAATACAAGATAATACAACAAGAACCGTGAGCTGTCCATCTGGATGTCTCGCCACCAAGTATTGAAGATAGATAGGGACCCAACGGTTTTGGTGCATGTTCCACCCAACCAATGTGGTACCCGAAGGCCCACCCCCCATGCTAGGAGATAGTAACAAAGTAACATGGACAAAGATCTACTACCTCTAACCAAAGACAAACTCAAACTGACTCATACTGTTATAACCAACCAAATGAATTCACCAGTACAAGTACAACTCAAGTACAACATAAGTACAACTCAAGTACAATATAGGTACAACATAAGTACAACTCAAGTACAATACAAGTACAACTCAACATCACTGTCATAGGTCACATTGCTTCCAGACATAATAATAATCAAGTATGTTCACAGAACTATACACATAAAACAATTAACAACAGTTGTCATAGATAGAGTGTCATCGCAAGGTTTGTCATGAGATCTCCTCTGGGCATTCTTCATAGGCTCCGGCACAAGTAATCCTGGTGGCCTCAACTGAATCCCGACACTCATACTCACTCATGCGGAATCAACTACCTCTCGCAAGAACAAGATAGTTGATCTTGCCATTCCAGGCCTTCTCACTCATCCCAAGTCTAAACAAGCCCTTGTGTCTATGAGTGAGGATTAAATTATCTTGATTAGTGTGAACTACATCCTAATCATCTAAGTACATTAATTTAATTATCACTTGATTAACTCACTTTTGAAGGTTACCCGGTTTATCACTTTGGGCTCCTGCCCCTAACAAAAGCCACTCTTCTAATGGACAACACACACCCAAAAAATCCACCAAGGGAAACACAAGTGCATACCAACTAGGCATCATAATCCACTCCAACACAAGGAGGATACACATAATAGAAACTCACTCCAAACATCTTGGAGGCAACAATCACATAGTCCACTCCTTTCACAGGAGGTACAAAAGATCTCACTCCAAACATCTTGGAGGCAACAACACATAGTCCACTCCTTTCACAGGAGGTACAAAAGATCTCACTCCAAACATCTTGGAGGCAACAACACATAGTCCACTCCTTTCACAAGAGGTAACAAGATGAAACCACATACCAAGATCACTCCATACAAGGAGACACGGATCCCATAATCCGCTCCTAAACCAAGGAGGTGCAAACATCTCCATTCATGAAAACCGGGTAAAACTAAACATGCACTACCTAAGGAAAAACAACTGGATGGCATAAAGATTCAATAACCCTTATCCTCTAAGTTCTTCTGGAAAACTTATAATTTAGGACTAACACTACATCCCAAAACCAACAATGCAACTTGACGACATAGCAACAAAAGCATTCAAGTCATCAATCAAATCTAATATTTGGATTTCCTAAATCCATACTCATTCAATAGGTAATGTTGACAAAGTCAAAGACATGATAAGTAGATCATCTAAAATAATCATAACCCCTATTTCCCTTTTCATTATTGAAAATCTAAAACAATTAAACTTACTTCCCTTTACTGAATACAGAGAATTAAATCCTTTAAGATAATCACAAGGAAGATACTACTTTTGGATATACTAAATCCATATCTCTTTCATAATCTAATCACAATGATTCAATTAATCTAAATAGAAATTAATAAATAACATAATTGATTGCTTCATCAATAAAACAGCTTCTTAATTTACTTTTAAATTGACACAAATCCATGCAAGTAAACTCTTTCCATTTCCTAACCAAATCTTACATCTTATTCAATTTTCTATTTAACACATTCAATCAATTTAATATAATAACATATTGTTTCTCTATCCATTTTTCATATACACTAATCAATCCATTTTTAAATCTCTATTCAATAATACATTGCATACATATTATCAAAACGAAATACGATAATGAATTTACCCTTAACATATTTTACATGCTCCATATTATATATACACCAAACATATATTTTAATAAACTCAATTATATAGATTCTTTAATATTCCAATCACAACGATTAATTTGTTCTATGGAAATAAAACATAATAACTATTTGCCTTTTTCAATAGAGATAGTTCCTAAATTTACTTCTAATGCAACCTAACACTATTGCAAACAATCTTTTCCAATTTTCTATCCGGAGTCTATGTCTCATCAACCATATGTCTCATCAACCATCCATTTAAAAACATGAAATTTCATCAATGTATAAAAATATCTTTTGGCTTGTCTATTTGGCCATGCATTCATATTGTTTATAATTAAATCTCATAATTAAAACAAACATTTAAATATAAATATTTTTATAATTCTTCAATATATTTAAATACCTTTTCCTTATCAATTTTGACCATACATTCAAAACTTATCATTTAAATTCTTCATGCAAAGCTAAATTACACGCACTCAAATAAAACAAGGTAAATACTGATTGAAAATATTCATGGATATATATATACATTTCAATATATTTTCTTCAATCATATTAACAAAATAAATATTTTCTTTTAAATCAAGTAATTACTTCTATTAAAAAATATCTTTCTCTATACATTTTCTACACACTAATTATTTATTTTAGAACACTAATAATACCCAATTTGCAAACAAAAGAATAAAATAATATAAAATATTATTTATTCTCTCAAATGGATAAATACCTTCAATATACATACACTAAATATACATTAATATATTTAAATATATTTAATCCTTAACATATCTTCTATCCTTTACAAAATATCAAATTGATTAATTCAAAATAAAAATATCCTTCATCATCAATATTCCAAAATATAAATATATTTTTCCAATTAAATCAAATTAATAATTGGACTTTTTACATATGGATTTAAATTTCACAATTCAATTTTAAATTATGCATTCTTTAAATCAAATATTTTACTCCTTCAATTAAACTTTAACATGCCATTTTAAAATAACAATAATTTTTCCATATGTTTATAATTTTAAATCCACCAATCTAATATACAAATTTTATTTAAAATAATATAAATAAATATAATACTTTAGTATTATAAATTATAATATAAAATATTATTAAATAATATTATAATATTATAATAACAATACATAAAATATTAATATTTATAAATATCAATTTATTATTATTTTATTTTCAAAACAGCCATGGGAAAATAATTTAACAGTAGTCTGATGTTTCAAGCATAACGCAAAAATTACGATCTGGGTATTTGAGATTTTTGGATAGGAGTAAGAAAATTTCAAAATGCAAAAACCCTTTAAATTTCCTAAAAACCCAGTTTGTGAAAGGAAACTTATAGGTGGCGCAACCAGACCATTTTACCATGAAAATATAACTATACTGCAGATTTTAAAATCCGTTTTTTAATAATAAACAGAAGGTTTCATTTTCTAAAATCATTCTAAATGCATTGTTCAATGTCTATGTTTGATTTCAATAACAACAAAATTGATTTCCCCAAATAATTTAAATTCAACTAAGGTTTTCACAATTTTCACTCAAGAATTTTCACAAGCAAAGGCTGTAAATTTGTTTAATTCTTTTCTTCTAACATCAAATTTATTTTCTAAAACAGATTTAACAAACAAATCTTTAATCATTACTATTTTAAAGAAAAACAATCAAGAACAATAAAACACAAAGAGGAAAACCTGGTACAAGAAGCTACAGGAAGAGATGAATTTCTGATGCAAGCCTCCTCCAAAGATTTCCTGAATTTTCTTCAATCTTCCAATGAATCCAATCAAAATCCAACAAATGCAAACAATCATTTCCTTCAATCAATTCTACAATCAAACTTTCTTCAAACCCTTGTGCAAATTTTCCAAAATTTCTTTCCTGCTGTAAAAATGAATTTTCCTAAAAACTTTCTTGCCCTAAAATTAAAACATATATTCTTATAAACCTAATTCAACCCTAATTCAACCCTAATTCACATTACATGCAAATTAGATATTTCAATTTCAATTTCAATTTCAATATTTACAACCCTAATTCACATTACATGCAAATTAGATTTTTCCATTTCAATTTCAATTTCAATTTCAATTTCACTTTCAATTTCAATTTTAATTTCAATTTCAATTTCACTTTTCAAAAACCCACTTTCAATTTAAAATGAAATTTCAAATAATAAATTAATTTCCAAAGTTGCAACCAATTTCCCAAATAAACATTTAATTACAATTTCTAATTTAATTCTCACACGTTGGAATTAATTTCCAAATTTAATTTTAATTCTTTTATTTCTTTTCATTCTCTTGCATCACGTTTAATTAATTAATTTAATTATTTAATAACTAAATTCAACCCCTTGGATTAAATTTAATTAATTAAATAAATTAAATATAATTAATTAATTTAAATATAACTTTTATCCACATTGCATTATTTAAGTTAAATAACTATCAACATGATTTAAAAGCAATTATTCTAAATATCTATTTCCAAATCAAGAATGCTTCAGAAATAAATAACATTAAAACAAGACAGACAATAACTCGACACACACAACTGACGACACACTAAGGCTAGGGTGTAAACTTGACACATGTTACCTAGCTACTATCTCCCTTCAACTTAACCGTTGGATCGACACGCTCAAACCTGTGAAACCAGGTGGAGTCGATGTCATGTACCTGCAATCCTGCAACCAAGTAAACAACATCATACAATATATCCAGCATATAATACACACCGTGAAGAAGGAATTACAGATTCGTAGGGCGCTCGCAAGCGAGTGATGCGAATCCGTCTTCTTCACCAATACACTCATCGAAACTGACACTTTCATCATAATTCCAATAGTCTCATAATAACATCTCATGTTAACTCTACAATATCATTAATCCATAATGCAAGTGAAACAATAATCAGATAACTACATCCCACAATAATATTTGTCAGTCAATAGTAGCAATCAAAACATTATAACAAAATGTATCCAGTATCAAAGTAACTGCAACCAAACATAGCATAAATCAATTTGAACAAGAATCAAAATGAAGGGGTGTTACACACAAACCAAAATCACCACTCAAAAACAATCTGGAATATTCCAGAAACACTCTGAAATCCAACAAATTCCTTCACAACAAATTTCACTTGAAGAAAAAACTCTCTTGTTCACCAAGATAAACTTTCACACACTGCAACTCAAGAAATCAACTTACAGAGCACCAAACCACAAAAAAATTCAATTGAGGATAGATATGAACCTTATAAGCACACTTCCAGAATTGCAAGACCAAAAACAAAACTAAGGATAAATGCAGAGAAAAACCATTTCTCCCAAACACCACTACAACACATTGTTCACACACTGATGAACACAATTCTTTTTGTATAATGATTCATACCAAGAAATTCTAGATATACCATCTATGAACACCTTTGACCAACATATCTAAACTGCACAAGTAGATCTTCAACATAGAAGAAGTATAGAGCAAAACTAGAACACCACTTTGATGCAAAAACACTTCTACAACACACTATTTCCTCTTTTATTTAAATTTTATCAAAAGAACTTGGAAACCAAGCACTAGAAATATATTCTCATCATCTTCACCACTTCCTCATCACCACAAAAGAACAACAACCAAACATCCACAAACAAAATCTTATCAAAGAAACACTAGAGGTTGACACCAATAGCAATTACTAATGACAACACAATGAAACTAATCAAAGCATCATCACAAATTCATCACTAGTTGAAATTAATGACAAAACAAACATAAGCCTATTGACATCAATGCCAATACCAACTAATCAAAATTGCAACATGTAATTCATCCACCCTCTTTCATTCTCAAGGAATATAGTTTCTTCCTCAAGAAAATATTATTCACTAAAAACTTGGCTTGATACATCTCACCAAGCTTCTTCCATAGTTTTTGTGTAGAGGTCTCCTCATGGACATTAATTAAAATAGATTCTTCCAAGTACAGTCTAATTAGACCTTGGATTTATAGTCCATAACATCATATTGAGAAGCCAAATTAGGATCTAAAGTCCTTGAAGCTTTCTCATCAATAACATCCCATAGATCTCGATCTATCAAAAATCCTCCATCTTTAGCTTCCACATCTTAAAATTATTTCCATTAAATTTATCCACCTCTATCCCCCCTGATAAACTTGTCATCTAAAAATTTATGCAACAAGATCACAAAGTATCTTCTACACAATCTCCCACTAAAATTTGGATTAGTTAAAAAAACACAACAACCCACAACTGAAACCAAAGGTGATCAGGATCTGATACCACTTATAAGGAAGATAAGGTAGAAAAATCACTTCCTACACTAGTCTTGAGAGGAGAATAATGTAAAAATTTACAAATCTTTACAACAGTTATAGAAACAAACATAAATATCATGCATACCACAACGTAGTGGTTTATGTGGGGAAAACCCTTTCGGGAGAAAAACCCCACACTCCAAAGGCCGCCCAATATAATTCATAAATCATAAAGATTACAATATACTTGTAGAGAAAGATTCTCACAATAGTATCACTAACCAAAGATCCAGAGACAACACAACCACTATCAAACTCTCAAAATACATCATGATACATAGCCATAATACAATTCTCTCATAAAATAGGGTTACCTTCTAGGGCAAGACAAGCCAAAAAATATCTATCATAAGATCTGAAATGTAATGAGGAACCCATGCATATTTATAATATATCATTAATTTAATGTATGTTGGTAATTTAATAATATATTTTAAATTGCTTTTGTTAACTTACATTTTTCTCCACCTCGTGCTCGCATTGTATATTACACCTATGAGTGTAACTAGGATATATTAAATATATCTTATCAATAATAAACCTTATATATTTGTAAGGTTGAGACACATTTTCCCAATAATTAGCCAACTTGATCAAGTAGGGGTTATTTTAGACTTATAATAGGGGATTTGATGCTCTCTTTTGGCATGATTCTTGGGATGGTTACTCCCCAATTGTGGCAAGGTATCCTCACCTACAAAATATTTGTCACCACTTCCATGAGGCTATTTGGTCTAAGATGTGTGACTTCAAAATTGTTAAGAGTGTAGTTCAAGTTGAGGTGTTTAAGTGGAAGGAGTGTCATTTGTAACCCTTAGGGAGCTTTGAGGAGGATTGCAAAGAGCTATCTCAAATTTTAGCAAGAAGATTCTATAGCTCTTTGTAGAGGTATGATATCCTAGCTTTGGGTATTGATCCTAAGGGAGTTTACTCAGTGGTAGTTGGTTACCAGGAACTATATAGGAGTAATGGAGGTGCTGAAGTTCATTGGTGGAAGTATGTGTGGAACAAATTTTCTTGGCCAAAACATAAATTTTTTATGTGGTTGGTTACCAATAACAAGTGTCTCACTTGGGATAATATTAGGAAGAGAGGCTTTCAAGGTCCCTCTATGTGTGTCCTATGTGGTAGTTGTAAGGAATCCTCTTCACATCTATTTTTTCAATGTGCTTTCTCTAGAGATATCTAAAATTTATGATGGGGGGTTTGGAAATAAAATTGTGTTCATGCTTTGACTTTGATTGATTTTTGGAGGACTTTAGGGAGGCCACCTAATAAATTTTTTTTTCTCTAGGTATCCTATACTATTGGGCCTTCATGCATACTTTGACAGATCTGGTTGAAAAGGAACCAAATGATATTTTAAGACAAGAGGTTGAAAACTCTCCAAGTTTGGCAAAGGATTCTTGGTATGCTGTATGAGACTATTCCTGCCAAATGTGAGGTGGTTACTCCTCTTGATGTTGGGGAGGTGATTTTATAATGGTTGGGTCTGGTTGGAATTGGCATGAAGGTGGCAGCTATGAGAGGGAGACAACCTCCCAATAGGAAAATCTAGAGGGAGGGTAGATGGACTCCAGTTTCAGAGGGAATCCTAATGATTAACACTAGTGGATCCTCTAGGGGAAATCTTGGGATAGTCCTTTTCTTCTTTTTCATTTATTAGGGTCATCAAATCAATAATCTTATGGAGGATCTTTCTATCCTTATAGCCTTGGAAAAGGTTTGTGCTTTTGGATGGTGAAAGGTGATTTATGAGTTAGAATCTCAAAAGTTGGTTAATTGGTTGACCAAGTATAATTTAGAGGGTGTGAATTGGTAGTTGGCTTTGGTTGTCCAACAAATTCAAAACTTAAGTGCCTCTCTTGATTTGGTGCACTTTGTACATATCTCAAGGGAGTGGAACAATGTTGTGAAATTTTTATCTAAATAGGCCTCTGAGTACAAGGATAATTGGATATTTGATGATTGGGAGCATCTTCCTAGGGGCTATTTCAAAAAATTGAAGTTGTTGATACAAGAGGATACTGATGGTCATTGAAAGGATTTTTTTCTCCCTTGTTGGTGGGTTCTTGGTGATTTTTGGCTTGGATTTGTTGGGTAGGCCTAGTGGGCCCCATTGGCTTTGTACTAGTTGTGATTCTATTGGTTTGTTATTGGATTGAATAAATTTTTACCCCTTTATTAAAAAAATTAAATTAATTTGGTGGAACTCATATATTTCAAAGAGATTATTTTTTTGGAAAAATAAGAAGTGACATTCCATCAAACCTATTATTGAGAAAAAAACTATTTTTTCATCAAACCTTGTGTATAATTAAAGGATAGATGGACAAGTGTGAAACATATATTTATAATTTTTGAAAATAAATAAATAAGTACTTCGTAATTTTAATCCAAATTTTAAAAAATATTACAAATAATTTTTTGTATGACCTATCTTGGTCAAATATATTTCAATTTCAAACATTATTTTTATAATTCTATCAACAATAAAGCCTAAATTTTGATGCAACTTTTGGATTTTAAAATGAAACCTAGTCTAAAATTTATGGATGTTCTTCAAAAGAATGGGAAATAAATTACATTTTTAGAATTTAAAGATCTTTCTCTCCAAAACCTTTTAATTTTATGAGATCTAGTTTAAAACATTTGTAAACTTTGAGGGTAAATTTGAGAAAAATTCAATAATAGTATTAATCATGTGATTTTGTATATTTTTGCAAGTTTGGGACACCCACTTGCTTAAGTACAATGTAATCTAGAATAATTATATATAGAGGAAATCCATATTTGGTCTAAAAATATTAGCATATTTCTATCATGTAGTTTTTTTCTTCTATTGCAATTTTTTGACCCAACAGTAGCTTACACTCACTCATATCCTAGATGACTAAAATAAATTACCCAACTATTTGAATTTTTATGAATTTTGATCACATTGCCTATTTGGACATGGTGATGAGAATAAACATAAGTAAATATTTTTTGTGATAGATGTTGAATGTGATTTTCTCCCCTCCTTTTAATTTGGTCAAACTCTTTGATTGATTTAAATCTTTTAATTAAATCAAAGACACTTCAAACAACCATGCAAACACCTAATACATTCTTATCCATCCTAATGTCGATTGTAAGTATAATTCTATTTGATAATGTTCCTTGATAAGTGTTAGATGCATGTTATAACTCAGATAGGTGAGTGCAAGATCATGGTGGGCCACAAAACACCCTCGAGTGACAATGAAAATGCTAAAAAATAAAATTAAGTTTACATTGTAAACCAAAGGAATTATCTACAAAATCTTAAAAAAAGGTACTACTAGAATTTGTAAAAATCAAATTATTGTTTCTTAATAATTTTAAATTAATTTGGTGAAAATCGTATATCTCAAAGAGATTACTTTTTTAGAAAAATAAGAAGTGACATTCCATCCAACCTATTATTGAGAAACCATTTAGTTTTTCATCAAACTTGTATATAAGTAAAGGATAGATGGACAAATGTGGAACATATATTTGAGTTTTGGAAATAAATAAATAAATAAATACTTAGTATTTTTAATCCAAATTTTTTAAAAATATTACAAATGATTTTTTATATGACCTATCTTGGTTAAATACATTTGAATTTTAAACATTGTTTTTAAAAATCTATAGCCAATAAAGCCTAAATTTTGATGCAAATTTTGGATTTAAAAAATGAAACTTGGTTTAAAATTTATGAGTCTTCTTCAAAATAATTGGAAATAAATTACATTTTTAGAATTTAAAGATATTTCTCTACAAAACCTTTTAATTTTATGAAACCTAATTTAAATTTTTTTTCAACTTTGAGGGTGAATTTGAGAAAAAATTCATAATAGTATTAATTATGTGATAAATTATACATTTAACAAGTTTGGGACACCCACTTACCTAAATACAATGTAATCTAGAAGTATATTTGGAGGAAATCCAAATTTGATCTAAAAATATTAACATATTTAGCCAATAGGCTATTTGTGTGAACTTTGGTCAGAATTTTCATCAACCTTCTTAGTTTCTGACGTCGGGGAAAAGGTGGCAGATTGAATTTTAAAAAGTATTTGGCATGCCGATAGAGAAGGCCATCAAAATTGCATCAACATTAATTTTTGTAAGGTTTCTGTTTAGTGGAAATGGTTGTAAGTAACACCTGCCCTTTAAAATCCTTGGAAAACAAAGTGAATGTCTACATAATTTTTGATCTTGTGTGAACTTTGGTCAGAATTTTTGTCAGCATTCCTAGTTTTTGAGCTTTCCGGTGTGGGGGAAAATGTGGCAATTTTTTTTAAAAAAAAGTGTTTGGTGCACCGATAGAGAAGGCCAACGAAATGACATCAACATTAATTGTTGTAAGGTTTCAGTGTAGTGGTGATGGTTGTAAGTAACACTTTCCCTTTAAAATCCTTGGAAAACAAAGTGAATGTCTGCACAATTTTCTATAAGGCATTGTTGGGTGTCGTTCTTTGGGTTTACCTTGTTCTTGAAGATAGCTACGAGTGAGGAGGGCAAACTTTTGTGAAGGTGAAAGTGTGAACATCGATTGTGGAAGTTCTATGAAGGTGGTTGGAGGTTATTTTTTGTTTTTTGCATGGGGCGATGGTTACAAAAGCAGTAAAAAAGTGTCAGTTGTGATAATTCTTTGTCCATTTTTTACAAGTCCTGGAGAAAGAAGGGAGCAAAGAGAAAGCAAGCCAGAAGAGGTGCATTTAAAGCAAGCGTGAAGAGGTGCATATTGAAAAAATCATTTGTTGAGTATTTCAAAAATATATTATGTTATTTTCCAAAGGGCATTGTTGATTGTTGTTTTGTAGTTTAGGTTATATTGTTTCGTTTATGGTTTCCATGTAGTCGTGAAGGGTGGAAGGCAACATCGTTTGTTTTTGTGTTGGTTTATTACTGTGAATTCGTGTTTTTTGGTGGATTTTTTCATTTGGTTTACTATTGAAATGAATATTGTTTACGGTCTCCGTGTAATCGCAGTAGGTGGAAGGAAATATTGTCTGTTTGTGAGCTGGTTTGTTACTATGAATTCATGTGCTTTTTGTGGGGTTTTCTTTTGGCTCGCTGGTGAAACCAATATTGTTCCATTTATGGTTTGGGTTTTGTGGTGAAGGTTTTGAATCTATTTTGTGGCAATGGTTGGAACACAATTAAATAGTTGGTGTTATAAACTTTATGTTCTTTTGCATAAGGCAGTGTTTATTGTTTTTCTCTAGGTTAGTCTATATTGTTTCCTTTTTGATAAGGGTTTGTTGAAAAAAGACTATATAGTTTGTTGAAATGATTTTTTATTTATTTATGTTTGACTTTCACGACGATGGTTTTGCATGGGTTTATTAGTGGGTTTTTTTGTGTAATGCGGTTTTTCCCATCTGGGTGATTATTGATACCAATATTGCTTGATTTATGGCTTCAGTTTTGTGTGAATGGTTGGAAAATAGTTAATCTCTTGTGTTTTTTTGAGTATTTTCATCTGGGTTGCTGTTCAAACGAATATTAATTTATTTATGGTTCATGTTTTGTTGTGAAGGTTTTGAATCGATCTGTTGCTGCGAGCTTTTTGTGTTTTGTGGGTTTTCGATCTAGGTCACTATTGAAAGCAATATTTTTTGGGGATAGTTGGAACAGAATAAAATAGTTAATGTTATGCAATTTGTATTGTTTTCTGTAAGGCAGTGTTGATTGTTGTTCTCTAGCTTAGGGTATATTGTTTCCTTTTCGATAAGGTTTTGTTTGAAAAAAGACTATATAGTTTGTTGAAACCAATATTGTTTGATTTATGGTTTGAATTTTGCAATGATGTTTTTGCATGGGTTTGTTACTGTTAATTTTAGTTTTTTGTGGGTTTTCTCATCTAGGTGATAAGGCATTGTTTGGTGTAATTCTTTTGGTTTACCTTATTCTTGAAGATAGTTGTTAGTGAGGAGGGTAAGCTTCCGTGAAGCTGCAAGTGTGACCATCAGTTGTGGAATTTCTATGAAGGTGGTTGGAGGTTATTCTATGTTTGTTGCATGGGGCGATGGTTGCAAAAGCAGTACAAAAGTGTCGGTTGTGATAATTGAAATGGTTGTAAGTAACAAATAGCTTTTAAATCTTTGAAAAATATAGAAAATGTCTGATCAATTTTTGAAATCCATTGGTTTATGGCTATATTGTTTTCTTTCTAATAAGGTCCTATTGAAAAAAATAATTCCCTAAGGTGTTGTTCAAACTTTTAAATTGTTTCATTTAAGGTGTTAGTATGTATGTCTATATATTCATTATGTACATGAATCTTTGAGGTGATGTGTTTATATAAATATGGATGTGTCCAATTTTAAATATCAATATAGCTATTTTCTTCTTACCCTTGATATCTACACAATTGGTTTTCGCTATTCTCAATGTTTATATGTCATTATTGAGTATTGTTCTCTAGCTTTGGCTATATTTTTTTGGATTAAAATTGTAGGACAATAGTATATGTTATAGAATTTATGCTGCTATCCATAAGGAATTGTTGAATGTTGGTCTATGGCTTTGGAAATGTTCTTTCCTTTCTAATAGGGTTCTCTTGGAAAAAATAATTTCCTAGGTCATTGTTCAGCCCATTATTGTTCTATTTATGGTGTGAGTGTGTATGTTTGTACATGAATTTTATTCATCTACCTTTGAGGTTACATGTTCATGTGTATATAGATATGTCAAGTTTTTTATATGAATATGGTTGTTTAGTTCTTGTGTGGTTGGATTGCCACATAGTGTTATATCTGTACAATTGGTGATCGCTATTTGAATGTTTACATGTATGTGTGGGTGTGTATGTGTGTATATGGTCATTTCTGATAAGGTGTTGTTCAATAAATAATTTTCTATGTTGCTCGAACCCTTTGTCTACGCTACGTTATTTCTCGAGCCTTGCAAAAAGCTGCATAACGTTAACAAATTTATTATGTTGCAAAAAAAGCCAAAAAATGGAGGCCATAAAGAGAAACCCACAAAAATTCATAGTAACAAACCCATGCCAAACCACAAACACAAAATGTGGACCATAAATGAGTGTTTTCTCAACAACAACATATCAAAATTTGAAACAATCAATACTATCTTATTGGAAATCAAACAATATAACCTGCCAAAAACTAGGAACCACAAATGAAACAATATCGTAAAGGTTTTTTCTTTATGTCTACCTCTTGCCATGGTTGTAAGTAATAACTACCTTTTAAAGCTTTGAAAAACACAGCAAATGTCTACTCAATTTTTGAAATCCATTGGTTTATGGCTATATTGTTTGCTTTTTGATAAGTTCCTGTTAAAAAAAAAAGAATTCCTTAAGATGATATTCAAACCATTGTTGTTTCATTTAAGGTGTTAGTGTGTATGTATGTATGTATATTCATTACATACATTTAGCTTTCAGGTGATGCATTTATGTAGATATGGATGTCTCCATTTTAAAATATCAATATAGCTATTTGCTTCTTATCTGTTTTGTGGCTATGTTTGCAACATAATAAAATTGTTGGTGTCATGTAGTTTTTGTCGATTGTTGTTGTCTACCTTGAGCTATATTGTCTCATTTTTGATAAGGTGCTGGTGAAAAGGCTATATTGTTGCAATTTTAGCCGATAGGCTATTTGTGTGAACTTTGGTCAAAAAATTTCTCAGCCTTCCTAGTTTTTGAGCTTTTCGATGTCGAGGAAAAGGTGGCAATTTTTTTAAAAAAAGTGTTTGGTGCGTTGATTGAGAAGGATAGTAAAATGGAATCAATATTAATTATTGTAAGGTTTTTGTGTAGTGGCGATGGTTGTAAGTAACATCTAACCTTTAAAATCCTTGGAAAATAAAGCGAATATCTGTGCAATTTTTGATAAGGCATTGTTGGGTGTCATTCTCTAGGTTTACCTTATTGTTGAAGAAAAATGTGAGTGAGGAGGGTAAGCTCATGAAAAACCATAGCCAAAAAACCCATGCAACATGATACCACAACATGCCAATAATTTTATTCCATTGCAAACATAGCCAGAAAACAAATTTCATAAAAAGAAAGCCACAAATATTCAAAATAACAAGCCCACCCAAAAAAATGTTTTTTCCTCAACAAAAGCCTATCCAAAATTGAAATAATATTGCCTTTTCAACAAAAACCTATCAAAAATTGAAACAATATAGCCTTTTCAACAACACCTTATCGAAAATGAAACAATATAGCGTAAGATAGAGAGCAATAATCACCAATGGATAATGGAATCAAACAAAATATTTCTAAAATTAACTATTTTATTGATCCTTTCGATGGCTGTGAAAAAGGGTGGTGGATGTTCATGAGCTTTGGTTAGAATTCCTGATAGCCAGCTCAACTATCTGTCATCCACCTTGGTTTCTAGGCCTTAGTGGCGGCCATGGGGAAAAGTTGAGAAAGCACTTGGATGCATGTGTAATAAAAGGCATTAAAAATATAAGATATAGGCATACCTTGTGGGTGCAATGAGATCTAGCATGAACATAAGAAAAGAAACAAAAAACCATAGCCACAAAACCCATGCAAAATGATAGCCACAAAATTCCAACCATAATCGAAGCAATATTGCTTTTAACAAATAATATAGTCTTTTCTCAAGAACACCTTATCAAAAATTGAAACAATATAGCCTTTTCAACAAAATCCTATCGAAAATGAGATAGTGCACAATTGGTATTCACTATTCTTAATGTCTATATGCTATTGTTGAGTGTTGTTCTCTAGCTTTGGCTATATTGTTTCGCATTCAAACTGTAGTACATTAGTACATTTCATAGAATTTATGTTGTTATCCATAAGGCATTGTTGAATGTTGGTTTGTAGCTTTGGAAATATTCTTTCCTTCTCGATAGGGCTCTCTTGGAAGAAAGAATTTCCTAGGTTGTTGTTCAAGCCATAATTGTTCTATTTATGGTGTGAGTGTGTATGTTTTTATATGCATTTCCAACATTTATCTTTGAGGTTACGTGTTTATCTTTATATAGATATGCCAATTTTTTTATATCAATATGGTTGTTTGGTTCTTGTGTGGTTGGATTGCCACATAGTGTTATATCTGCACAATTGGTGTTTGATATTTGAATGTTTATATTTATGTGTGGGCCTGTATCTATGTATATGGTCATTTATGATAAAGTGTTGTTCAATACAAAATTTTATGTGTTTCTATATAAACAATTATTGTTTCATTTAAAGAGTCTATCTTTTTTTTTACACATTATAAGTTGGTGTCAGTTTGTGGTAGGCTATATTGTTTGATTTCTAATAAGGTACTATTGATTTTTTCAAATTTTGATAAGTTGTTGTTGAAAAAATACTATATAGTTTGTAAAAATGAATATTGTTTTATTTATGGTTCATTTTTTTGTGTCTCGAGTATATATGGATGTTGTGTGCACGTAATTTTGAGTATATATGGATGTTGTCTACATGTAATTTCATATACATACATATTTGCACATAGGAAAAGAAAAATGAAATCCTACAATAGATGCCAAAACCTGCAGAACATATAAAAATTCACAGTGTCAAACCAAATCAAAACCATTGAAACAAAAGGCGAACCATAAATGAAACAATATTTGTTTCAACAAACAATATATAATTTTGTAGAGTACAATCAACAATGTGTATATATGTGCATATAACTTCAAATATATATGTGTATATCAGTGTAGCTTTTGTTTTGTAGTTGCATATATGTATTGCATGTATTGGATACATATGTAGGAAACTGTTGCTTTGAAATATACAAACAAAAGCATGTGTTGGATGCATATGTTAGAAACTGTTGCTTTGAAATATACAAACACAAAAAGCATGTGTTGGATTCATATGTAGGAAACTATTGCTTTGAAATATACAAACACAAAAAGCATGTGTTACTTTTGTTGTGCTTCATTTGTATTTTTCTATGTGTAGATATGTATATATGTGAAGTTAGATGTAGGGAACATTCATATATACTACAAGCGATGTTTGTTGTTTGGGGAAAATGAAGTTAAATACACCTTGTCAGTTATACTTTATTTCAGCCTCAACAAATGAATTAGTATGGTAGTTTGTATAGTGAGTGTAATAAGGAACATTGATTTTACCATTGGTCATAATGGTGTGTGATGTATGTGCTATTTTGTGGTAGGAATGCATACATTTTCCACCAATATATTTAATGGTGATATCAATGTTTATTATTGTACTTATTATACAATCTATCGTAGATATGTGTGTTGGCTGCATCTAATTTCGGAAATATACATATTTGCACATGGGGAAAATTATATGGCACAAAAAAAAGAAGGAAAGACAAAATGAACTATATAACATTAACTATTTTATTGTGTTACAACCATTGTCACACAACAAAGGAAATAAATAACACAACATTGGTTACAACAGTGGCCTAGATAGAAAAACCCACAAAACACAAATAATCACAGTAAAAAACCCTTAAAAAAAGATTGATATTTTGGTTTGTAGCTTTGGTAACATGAAAAGCCACAAAACAACACCCAACAAATGTCTCACTGGGAATTGTGTAGGCTTCTGGTATCTTCCCTAGGGTTTAAAATCATAGGTGTTCTTACAACCATCGCCCCTAGATGAAAACCATACAACAATTAATGTTGATGCCACAATAGCGAGCTTTTGTGCATGCTAGTACATGGAAGGCATATAACAATAAATGTTGATGCCACATTGGTGAGCTCTTGTGAAGGTGTAAGCTCAATTAGTCATTGTTAAGCTTTTGTGAAGGTGGTTAGAGGTTATTTTGGTTTTTTTTGCATGGGGTGATGGTTGCAAAAGTAATACATGGAAGCCATAAATCAAGCAATATTCGTATTAGAAAACAATACAGTCTTTTGTGAACAACAACTTGTCGAATATTGAAACAATGTAGCCTTTTCAACAACATCTTGTTGAAAATGAAACTATGCACCCTAAACTACAATGCAACAATCAAGAATGCCTTATGGAAATCAACATAAATTGTATAGTGTTCACTATTTTTCTATGTTGCAACCATAGTGACAAAATGGAAGGCATAAATCAGAAATTCTTCCCCCCACCAACACCTTATCGATAATGTGCCAATATAGCCTAGGCTAGAGGACCCTAAACAATAATGGCTTGTCAAAAAACAAGAAAAATTATATAAGATTAACTATTTTATTGTGTTGCAGCCATCACCACAAAACAACAGATACATACATATTTGTATGTAGGGAATAATAGATTGTATTTTAAATGTTATATGGAAGTGTGATGTCACAATTGATCATAGTGAAGGACCATGCTTTGTTTTTTTAATGTTTTACTTTATTTCTCCTATCTATAGATATGTATGTATACCATACTAGATGGAAACAATATTGATATATACCAAGACATCCTTGCAATGATATTCTGTATTTTAAGTGTTGTATGGAACATTGATGCCCCCATTGATCGCAACAATTGACAATATGTTTCCCCTATGTATAGATATGTATGTATGTCATAGTGGATGCAAACAAAATTGATACATACTGATTCCTATGTTTACTTTGTTTGGATATTCTTGGAAAGATAAGGTGTATTTTAACTATTATATCAAACATTGATGCCACCATTGATCACAGTCATGGAAAATGTATGTTCTATGTTGGTTCTTTTGAAGAACAATTTTTTTTTTCAAAATGATTTAAAAAGTGTTTTCTAAATGTGTCTTTTTTAGACTATTTCTTTTCGGTCATATTGTTAATGTCTCCAGAAAAATTGAAAGATAAAAAATTTGAAATAAAAAAATGGGAATGGAGCTCGTCAACATTTGTTGCTTTAATTGAATATACAACCCTTGTGTTTTTTTTGCAATAGATCTTGTGGTTAGCCACCAATGTTGCAGCTCTAACCTATTTAAAGAGAAGGCCACACAATGTCGATGGACTCTAGCTCTCCTCAAGCTGCTAGACAACCCTCAGATACCAATCGTGTAAGTCTTCTACTTGATTACTTTTTTCTGCTGACAATTGTATTGGCTCTTTTCCATGTGTATCCAACAAACTATGGAAATTCTTTGCTTGCATTGGTGGCACTTGTATTTGTAAGTGTGAATAAGGTGTAAAGCAGTAAAAAACTTCTTAATATGACATTATATCAAAGACAAAGAAAATTGAACTAATTCAAAACAATAATCTATTGAAAGCATCATATTGCTCTCTATCTCCAAAGATTTATTAAAGATTTGATGAAGAAATAATATATCTCTTGACAATGATGAAGAAAATACAGCTCGTAGATGAATTTAAATTAATTTCATGGATAAAAATAATTAAAATAAAATAAAATCCACCAAAATCCCTTTTCAAAAATCTATATAAAGTTCAAAAGGTCATTTTTAAAGTCATTTGCACCCTTTTGACTTTCAAACTTCAGTGAGAGAGACATTTTAGCCAGCTGGAGCAAGATGCCAATCCATTACCACACACATCATTTCAAGCACATTCGATGTCACCAATGGCTGGCCGCCTAAAGACCTCCAGTATGTACCCATAATCCTCCTCGTTTTTCATGTAATTTTGTTTTTTAATGTTTTTTAATGCTTTTAGCATATTTTTCCTAGTTTAGCGCTTCTAAGTCGTGCTATAGCACTTTGCACTCTAGTGTAGCACTTTCATTATCTATTGTAGCACTTTGAGATTTAGCACTTGCGTTATTTTCTCTAGCGCTTTCGTAGGATAGTTTAGTGCTTTCATGATTTAGTGCTTAGGTAGTTAGTTTTAGCACATCGATTTCGGATTTTAGCGCCTAGAATGTTCTAGTGCTTTGATTTGGTAAATTATCACATCTATGGTCTATTTTAGTGCTTTGGTAAAGCGGCGCTTTGATGGACTATTTTAGCACATCGATGCGGTAAAACAACGCTTAGGATAAAGTAGCGCTTCAGATGCCTGTTATAGTGCATCAGAGTGCTGAAATAGCACTTCAGATAAAATAGTGCTTTGGGTGCTTGTTTTAGTGCATCCGATTGATAAAGTAGAACTTTTGAGATTTAGCGCTTGGGATGCCTATTTTAGTGCATCCATGTAAGAATTGCAGATTTTGACTTAGTTAACTTTGATTTCGTCAATTCTGATCATGTCCATTCTTCGGATTGGTATGATTGATAATCCAAATTCCTGATGTTGGATTCTGTTTGATTCAAATAAGACTTACTCTCATGATAGGTGAGAAGAAATCCTATTTGTGATGATCCTCATGATAGGTGAGATTAGATAATGTTTGATGAACCTCATGATAGGTGAGGTTTGTTGATGTTTGTTCATGAATTTTGATAAAAAATTCATACCAATTTTTTATTAGACTTGATAGTAGAATGACTTTTGATTTCTTGACATAGTGCACATATTGTAGATTTTTTTATGATGATAGGAGGATCTGGGTACTCTCCAGATGTGAGAGTGGTTTCCTTGGACCACTGATTTGATACCTCATCTGACTCTAGATGAGATTCAGATTATAGGTTGATGTGGCCTTACTAGTTTACTTGAAATGCCCCAAATTAGGATTAATCAGGGTCTCCTTACCACTTTGGTCGAGCAGTGGCATAGTGACCATAACACTTTCCATTTTCCCATTGGTGAGATGATGGTCACACCCGAGGATGTGTGGTGGATTTTATGTATTCCATTTATGGGAGAGATTGTGGTGTATGATTCTCATGAGGTTGGTGGGAGAGATGCTCTCCGTAGAGTGTTTCAAGATCAACACATTGCAGGTCTGAGTGTCTGATGGAGGATGATTGCTAATGCATACACTTCACTACTAGTAGTGCTCTCTGGATTCATTGGAGGTTTCCTTTGCCTTGATCGTAGGTCAAAGGGATTCTCTGTGGGTTGGGGCCAGATTCTAGAGAGCATGGTTGTACATGGTATGAGATACACGTGGGGGATGTGTATGCTGGCACATCTCTATCATGATCTTAATTCAGTGGTATACCTTGGGGCACATAGTTTATCAGTAGGGATGGCCATATTATAGGTGTGGGCATGGGAGCATTTTTTTATTGCTCAACCATTTCTAGTTTTGGATAGACCAATAGGTAGATCGTATGTGTTTCCGCACAGAGGTAGACTTACCCAGGCTCAGATGGGTAAGTTGGAGCATTGGAGATGAGTTTTTGATGATACAGAGAGCATTGTCTGGTGGCCATATCTAGACTATGAGCAGTGGGATGAGGATGATGTAGTGCTTGGGTATCTCTATGATTCTGTGTACCTGATTGGTAGGACACCTTTTGTGTTGGAGAGATTTTTTCCACGACAAGTATACAGGCAATATGGCATCATATAGTGTATGCCTCAAGGGGTAGCCCACTATTCCAGGTGATGGAGTGATGTAGTGGATTGGGGGCCTTGTCTATCATATGAGGCCATAGTAGAGGGATACAGGACTCTACCACCATCAGCTTGGGACATGCACAAAGATATTGTGAAGGTGGCAGTGATAGAGGAGTACGATGCATTTTTGGCTTTGACTCCACATCCTCGCATCACTATTCTTGATGAGCCAACACTGTTACCCATAGAGGAGGATGCTGTCAAGGGTTCTAAGGATAGTGGGGGTGATACTTCATTAGGAAGTAGCATAGAGAGTGGTAGTGATGACAACAACAGTGGGGATGACAGTGATGGTGGTGGTGGAGGTGGCAGAGGGTCCGTACTAGTCAGTGTCGGTCCTTCATCTAGTAGGCCTCGCAAGAGGCGAGTAGTGGCAGTGCCGTTAGTTGATTACCAGAGATAGATTGTAGGTCTTCAAACATAGGTATAGATGCTGTAGGGATAGTTGGTATAGGCCCAAGGTTTGCTACTTCAGACGTAGACTCAGATGAGGCTCAGGCCCATGCTCAGGCACTAGCGTAGGTACAAGGATAGTTGGCCATTGTTCAGACTTAGGTTACTACCTTGACAACCGAGTGAGACAGTGCTTGATAGATTATCGAGAGGGCACAGGAGACAGCTGAGACCCTACAAAGAGTGGCTGATGGTACCTTGGTGGCCGATTATATGAGAGAGGTTCTGCGGGCTGGCCGAGAGGCACAGTTCTATAGGGGGAGATATCATGATGCAGTTCCTGCTAATCGCAGAGTCACCTATGCCCCATTGAGATCCGATCAAACTCACACTCAGACAGTCAGTGAGGGTGTGACATAGCCTCCTTGAGGAGATCCGAGAGATCTTGGTCCTTCTAGGGGTGGTGGTGGTACTGGTCCCGTTGATCCTGCACATTCTGGTAGTAGCAGATCATAGATGCTAAAGTGATTTCGAGATATTCCTTTTGAGACATGATGTATACTATGATTTAGCTCATTTTTTATGATGTATCTTTATTTTAGAATTCATTGTATACTTGACAGTGATGATAGATATACGATATGCAGTTGATTTGATCTTATAATGGTTTATGATTTCTATGTGACGATGTATCATGTGATGTTTCTATAATGAATGATTTTATTTCAATGTGATGATGATTATGATGAATGCATTTGTAGAATATATGATATATGGATGTATGATGTAATGTATGAAATTCTAAATGATGATAATAATGATGATGTATAGATGATAAATGATATGACATGTATTTATTTTATGATTTTATGTAAAAAATATGGTACGATAAATGCATAACTATTTGATGTAAAAATGCACGAATGATGAAATGATGAAAATTCAATGATAATAATGATTTCTACATGATTTTTGGATTTATGTCAAGTATACTCAATCATATTTTTAGAAAAGATAATCATTAATTAGAGTCCCTTATGCAACGAATACTCTGTAGATAATGAATTTATAATGAATGCAGTCTAATTTTAACATGGAGCTATATGCAACCATTGTCATTTTAACAGTACTTTGTGTTTGGTATCATCATAGAGCTTTTATTGGATGTTGAAAGTGAGTACAAGCATTAATGGTATGTGTTAGACCAATGACGACTTGAGTACTACTTTCAAGATTTTTGATATTGCAAGCGAACACAAGCATCTAAGTATAATTGAACCAAGATGACCTGGGCATTCATTGCATAAAGAGGTAGAGATTAATCATTTTAGTGTGTGAATTCTGAATGTCATCGGTGATACATTTGCATAGCACATCCCCCAACAATTCACACATTTATATGATTAACTTATAGACATCAGACAATAAAAATATCATTCTTTTTCCTTGTTTCCATAGTTCAATACATCATCGATTTACTCCAAAGAAATGATAATCATTACTCAAAAATATAATTTATCCACCTTTTACTTAGAGTGTTTCAATCATTATTCA